>JAVTVY010006920.1:0-38469 GCA_036873755.1 Hanleya hanleyi
TCAACATTAGATGATATGGATACAGATGTAAAGAAGATATAATGGGGAATTACCGATGGCTATGCGTCATTGGTACATGTATGAGGGAGCATGTGTAGGGTGGTGTGGGAGAACGCGCTGCACGGCATAATCTGTATGGGACCTGATCAACCCGTGTCTTTTCGTTAAAGTCCGTGTATTTTCGGTAAAGTCCGTGTCTTTTCGGTAAAGTCCGTGTCTTTTCGGATCGGTGACGTCCGTGTCTATCGTCCGGGCACTTCGCGTCTGCGCCTGCATTGGGTATGTATAAGGGTCTTCATACGCGCGCAATGCGGCTCAGTGGTACACCAGTACACCAGTCTCGATCCTCGACTTGGGGTAGAGTGTGCTAAAAATAGATTACCAGCTAGCGTGCTATAAAAGGGAAGCGGCCTTGCCATTTCATCAGACACTCTATCAACCACCAAGATGTTCACTTGCACAACTTGCCAGAAGCAGTCTACTCGTCTAGATAATTTACGACGCCACGAGGCCTCCACCCACAACGATGGACTGTATACTTGTATAACCTGCGCACGGTCATTTAAGGGAGTAGAGGACGTTCATTTCTAGAGGTTGAAAGTTTTTTTAAATTTCAGGATTTTTTCATCAGGTTATGAGAAGATGATCCATGCAAAAAAAATAGGGGGTCACCATACTCGTTAAAAAAATATGGCAGCCAAATGCATGCATACCACTTAAAAGTCATAACACTGAATACATAGGGAAATTTGAATTTTTTCTTCTTTGATGCTCAAT
Organism: Hanleya hanleyi; assembly: GCA_036873755.1. NCBI lineage: Eukaryota > Metazoa > Mollusca > Polyplacophora > Lepidopleurida > Hanleyidae > Hanleya > Hanleya hanleyi. Next base: position 778 of record JAVTVY010006920.1, read on the forward strand.
AAATCAAACTTCCCAAGGTCAAATTTTCCTCATTTTGCTATATAATACTAAACACATATAGTGCTTGTTAAATATGTAATAAAAACAAGGGGACACCATACTTTCTCAAAAAATATTAGCGGTATAACAGATAAACTGAGCCTTTTCAGTCCTATTTCCAGGAGGGGGTGGGGGTGGGGAATCGGGGTGAGTGTGAAGAATATTATTGAAGTTTCATTTATTAGCCAATCAGAAGTTTTCTTTTTGTTGAAAGTGAATAAGAGTGAATTTGGGGGTATTCTGGAGGAATAATTTTTAACCTATGGAGCACTTTGCACCCTCCAATCGTTGAATTTAAAATGCCAATTTTTTGGTCCGTCCCATCACAATACATAAGCACCAGTAAAGCGGATAAATGGTTGTGTTGTGTGTTTCGTTGATTTTTATTTCATTTTGAGATGTCTGGGTACTTTTGTTAGGAAATTCAGCTTGTTTTGAAAAATTCGACAAATGACCATGTTGTAGCCCCATAAGAGCAGGGAAATGAACGTCCTCTACTCCCTTAATCGGGAAGATGCTTTACTGCGCCACGAACGTTCAATTCATGGGCCACCCAAGCGTCCATGCGAGGATTGTGATCAACTCTTCAAACGACGCAGTCAGTTGCTGCGACACCAACGGTTGATTCATGGTCCGTCTCTACGGTTTGAGCGACAACTTCCTACTGATGAGGAGCCACGGAAGGTGAGATCCAGTGAAGATAAGCCCGGGGAGACGAACGCCACTGGTGATGCGATGAAGGAGAGCCCGCCTATACCCACAGTTCAGAAGAGCCTGAATATCCAGCCGGACCCCAGCGTTACGGTTTCGAGTCCTGACAACATCGAACATTTTATGGTGGAGCCCATAAATGTTCCTAGCGATCTCTTACAGGACAACCATCCAATCAGTGACATCGATCGGCGCCATTGGTCCATGACACGGTACTGTTTCCACCCTGAAGATATCTACAATTTCCCACTGACCAACCGCACCTGTCTACGCAGCTACGTGGAAGCCATCTTCACCGATCAAACTACGGCCTTTACATTGAATGTCGCTTTCGGGTACATCTTACGTCACAAAAAGACGGACCAGTTACAGTATTATTATCCCAGTGCCAACAACCATGTGTTTGACCAGTCGGTCACCATTATTAACCGGGGGTCACTAGAGACGATGCTGGAGATACTGGACACCGTGGAACCCTTGAGATGGGCGCATCGTCAACGCCCCAACATTCAATGGATGGTAGAGAGGGTAACCAATGTCACGTTTTTCCTGACCAAGCTGACCGATCACCCCCATCGGTTGAATGCGTCACCCGTGCACTGATGAATATCATGCCGTACACACACTCTATGTCTACATGCTGCTCGCTGACTTGAGCTCAGTAAACCCTTGTACCTAATGTGACAATGTGTTAAATAATAAAACATGGTGTTTGATATTTCAATTTGTTTTGCTGTGAACATACTAAACATACCCAGGCTGGGGGAATCCGACTGATACGGGCGCCTCCGACCTTCGCCTTGATGGCCACTAACGTAGAGGGGCATGCAGCGGACTATAAGAGTGTCATCCAAGACGCAGTCCTGTATGTCCGAAAAATGAAACCGAATCCAGCCGTTCAATTGGGACACATGAAAGCCTTGGAAACAAAACCAGCCCAGTACCCTATCCGACGTGTACAAACCAAAGTGTTCTCTGTGCCTGCTGGAAATATGGGCGCCAACAAAGAAAACCTGTTCCTGGGGGAACTACCCAAGCGATTGATCCTGGCCTGTGTGGAAAATACCAGTTTCAGCGGAGCCTACCCAGAGAATCCGTTTGACTTTCAACATTTCGGCATCAATTTTGTGGCCCTGCATGTGGATGGACAACAGGTGCCAGCCACGGCCTTAACACCGAACTTTGGGTGGAGGAATTTCATTCGAGCCTATCAGAGCCTGTTTACAGCCACCGGTCAGGACAATATTGCTTGTTTTACCTGTACCATCGATGCCGGGGAAGACCCTTATCTACCATCGTACAGATGTTTGACGAGTACTCCAAGGCCGAGGACCGCGATGTACTCGTCTATGACTGGGCCGCCCATCATTTCAATGTACAAGCCCCGTTCTGGGCTTAAGTTAATTACAAGCCCCTTGTTCTGGGCTTAAGTTTACAAGCCCCCTGTTCTGGGCTTCAATGTGCAAGCCCCTTGTTCTGGGCTTCAATTAATTACAAGCCCCTTGTTCTGGGCTTCAGTTTTCACGTGGTTGTTCTCACGTTGTTGTTGTTCACTGAATAAAAAAAATGAGATCTCACCAAAAAACCCTGTCTTGTGTGTTTTATTCCTAATGCATCAATGCCCAATATGGAGATTCAGTCCAACTGAAATCAGTGGTGTAGGATGGGGCCAAAATGTAACCCATCAAGGTTAGAATGCAAGAGCACTATAGTAAAAATAGAGAGCCAATGAAATCAGCCTACAGACCAAGTACGTGTTTTTGGTCTAGGTTTGGAGCGGGCATTTCATTGAGGTGTGTGTATACGGTGAGTGAAGAGACTCGTCCAACACGTATAGATTATGTTGATGACTATAAGTTCTAGGTAACCCATCAAGGTTAGAATGCAAGAGCACTATAGTAAAAATAGAGAGCCAATGAAATCAGCCTACAGACCAAGTACGTGTTTTTGGTCTAGGTTTGGAGCGGGCATTTCATTGAGGTACGTGTATACGGTGAGTGAAGAGACTCGTCCAACACGTATAGATTATGACTATAAGTTCTATGAGCATAATGCATGAAACTGGTTTTGAACACCGTATTAGCCAATCAGTGGCCTAGAATGGAGCCAAAGGTAACCCATCCATGTCCAGAAAACATTACCCGGGTGTACAAGAACCCAGATGTAGGCGCGGACGTCAGCGAAAGCACACCGTGAGTACCCCAATTCGATTGGCTGATTGTTCGACCGCTGATTGGTTCTTTTTCTCGACCGCTGATTGGCTCTTTTTCTCGACCGCTGATTGGTCCAAATGGAACTGCCCATCTTTCCCAGGTTCATCTAGAATCCCCTTTTTGGTGCTCAAGCTCTGACTATAGCGATGCCGCAACATTGTCTCATTGGACATTGGACCGTTTGACCTGGAGGTGACCCTTTGACCTGACTTGCGTCCGCGCGCGCACTGCCGGGGATGACGCGCACTTCCGGAGAACTGGGGGCCGGGGCCCGCAGGGAAAGTTGAAGGTCGTGTGTTTGAGCATTCTGAAAAAACCCGGAAGTGACGTCACAACCTCCAAGTGACTTGCGCAGCAGAATGGAAACAACACCCTAGTCTAGCCCCCTCACCTAGGCTTCACATGGATACCTCACTTGATCCCATCGACCCACGAGTGGCCCACCTAGACACCAAAACGTGTAGCGGGACCCATACAGGGTCCAGTTTTCGACACTGGGTGACCACATCCCGACAAAAATGGCCAGTTTTCGACACCGGATGTGCCGCCATCTTGAACATACGTGCCGCCATCTTGGATATGTCCCATAATGCACCGGGTCAAAATACTCGCTTCTGATTGGACGAGAGCTCCGTGGCGGATTTGAAATACTCGCTTCTGATTGGACGAGAGCTCCGCATTGCATCTGCGCATGCGCAGAATGATATTCCTACCGCATCAGATGCCCCTTCACGAAGGCTTCACTTTGATACCTCATACAACTCCATCGGCCCATTAGGGACGCCCCTACATGCCAACACGGCTATTTTCATACCCTTGGGACACCGCGCATGCGCAGAATGCCAATAGTTCAACCCCACACCCAGTCCATCAGATGCCCCTTCACCTAAGCTTCACTTGGATACCTCATACGACCCCATCGGACCATTATTGTCTTCGCTAGCTCCAAAACGAAAACAGCCCACCCCTCATTTTGCTGACTCCCTCCCCATACCCGAGATACATACCACTAAACAATATATCATGTAATATACAAGTACCATGGTTTATATTTTGTTTTGCTTACTGCTGGTGTCACTTCGGAAGATAGACACTTTATGTAGGAACTCAGCTACAGCTAAACAAATCAGTGGACTCTCATTGCTAAGTATCCAGGTAAATTGAGTCGAGCAATAAAAAGAATTGAATTGACTTGTTTGTATTATTGAAATTACCTTGTATACGTAATATATAGTAATTGTTCACCTGAATAAAACATTGTTTCACGTTCTATCAGAATTCACGCATTATTTATTTGTAGCCGAAAAATAATGTTTTCATCAAACTGAAAAATCTTTCAGACTTTCAAGGAGGGCCCCTTGAAGACTGTCGAATTATCCACACCACCCCAAATTTATAAGCCGATATTCTATTCTGTGAAATACTATAGCGGGATATGAAAACGCACTGAGTCACACGTGCACTCGCAACAATTCGCAACAGTGTAATGAAATGTGTTCATTTTTAGGCGCTCATTTTCTACGACCTATACAGCCAACGTGGTTTATTAATATGCACACATATATGTTTTTCTTATAGTTCATTGGCTGAACACCCTCTGTTTTGCCACACCCACCCCACGTGGGTGTATGGGAGGGAGAAATTCATCTACCGTCACACCCCAGAAACAGAAAACCGCTGGGGTGTCGACACCATGACACCAGGAAGAGCCAGGAAACATGTGTGTGTGTGTGTGTGTGTGTGCCGTTGGCCGAAATCATTAGCTTGATAGTTTAGTGCGTTCATTTCATTCATGTGGTAAACTGAAGACCGGATTTATACCGATGGAAATATCTGTGAATTTCGAAAAATCCGTGACAAGCCAAGAAACAGAAAACCGCTGGGATGTCGACACCAAACCAGGGAGCATGTGTGTGCCGCTGACCAAAATCATTAGCTTCATAGTTTAGTGCGTTCATTTCATCCATGTGGTATACTGAACACCGGATTTACCGATGGAAATATCTGTGAATTTCGAAAAAATATATATGGAATGAGATTCGTGGTGATACCCATATTTTTTAAGGATACGAATGCATCGTGATGAAGGCTTCATGGTGTGTTATACCCACCTAGGAAAAAAACAGCCCCCAGATATGCATCAAACGCCCGGGAGTATGGAATATAGGTATACATCTGGACTAAACTCTTTTATCAGGTAAGCTCGACTTTAGTACTATACTTGCGTTGAAACCCATGCAGACAACCTATTCAAATTTCAATGCATTGGCAACATAGCGTCGCACGAAATATACGCGCCCCTGTTGACCAGGATTTTTTTATACTCCCACAACAACAGACAATTTGAAGACAATTTTCTAGCGGGGTCTTTTCTTGAACATAATTGCTGTAATATACTCTTCTTTTTGTGGACGCTAAATATAGGGGAGAAAATGGCAACATTGTGACCAAACCATAACAGTTGACAGCTGTAAAAATAGATACCGTGGCATAAAATGAGAGAGAGAGAGAGAGAGAGAGAGAGAGAACATTTCAATCTGCCAATTTTCGAGATGAAAATTTTTTCTTGACGAAATAGAAATGAACGCGAATCTATATTCTACAAAACATTTTTTCTTGACGAAATAGAAATGAACGCGAATCTATATTCTACAAAACACTAGAAAATATTAGCGTAGGTGAATTTTTTAGACTCATTTTAGACTGTTTTGTGCTTTCATCGAAAGTGAAAACACATCTCGAAAAGTGTGTAGCAGTGTCGATATAAATCTTCAACCTAGATGTAAAAATAGATACCGTGGCATAAATTAGAGAGAGCATTTCAGTACACCTCAAAAAAATGAAGCCTGGACGGGTATCCTTCATCTCGAGGGGTCGCAAGTTCGATTCTTGCTTTCATTATGTGAGTATGTGTTGGACATGTGATCTTTAAATTTTATTATCACCAGACTAGCTTGAATGTTTTATGAACGCTAAATGTAGGGGGAAAATGGCAACATTGTGGCCTAACCATAACAGTTGACAGCTGGAAAAGATGTAAAAATAGATAAAAATTAGATAGAGCAGCTCAATACACCTAAACGGTATAGTTCAACCCCACCCCCAGCCCAACCGATGCCCCCTCCCCTAAGCTTCACTTTGATACCTCACTCGACCCCATCGGACCATTTTATCTAGGGACTATTTTTTCTCCGCGGAGGCGACCGCATCACCGCCAGACATGACCTCATCCCCGCGGAGGAATACACAGGTCAAAGGTTAACCGAACTATAGTCGTCCATACTTGCCCGTTAAGCCCGGCGACCTATATACCCCTCATACCCCATATAGGCATTTTCCCAGGTTTTTCGATAAAGTCCGTGTTCCGTATTTTTTTTTTTTTTTCAGGAAAAATTTTACATGCACCCACCCAGCCAGCAAATACCCCTTCACCTAGGCTTCACTTTGATACCTCACTCGACCCTATTCGACCATTAGGGGCTCCCCTAGCTCCAAAACGGCTATTTCCATATCCTTCGGCCACCGCGCATGCGCACAATGCCGATATTTCAATCCCACACCCAGCCCCCTCACCTAAGCTTCACTTTGATACCTCACTCGACCCCATCGGACCATTTTATCTAGGGACTACTTTTTCTCCGCGGAAGGTTTTACCCGCGACCGAATCACCGCCAGACATGACCGCATCACCGCGGATGAATACATCTTTGACCTGGGTCACGTGATATGCAAATTTGGAACTCTCCTGTGCTGGAGGTAGCTTTTTGGTCAGAGGTCAAAATACTCGCTTCTGATTGGCTGTGTGACCTCCACGTGTGTGACCTCCACAAACCATATTTTATTTCAGAAGTATAATAAGTGATTAGGAGTGCCCATTTTTAGCCTGACTCTGGGCAATTTTGAACCAGGTTGCATACCTGGAGCTTATCCCCCCCCCCCCAATAATGATAATGGTGGGCCTGTGTCAATCAGTGTGTTTCTATGCCATTAACCGGGCGAGAGAAGTCGAACTCTGTTGATCTGACACGAAATCCAACACCGCCTGAGTCTATACTTTCGCTATATGGGAGCTGCCATGTTAGTGCGCGCAATGGACTCTGGGAGCCAGAGCCTATATAAGACGCAGAGATTGGACTTTCGGGATTCTGTCTGAGACATTCGACGGGCAAACATCGTGCAGGAGAGCACGGGGACAGGATCGCCGCAAATGTGCCGAATGGGCCGAAAGGGCCGAAACAGCGCCGAACCATCCGCTGAAGGGTTGGAAAGCCGAGAGCTGAGCCATAGCTTGGGAATAATAGATACTAACACGCACAATATCTGATGACAAGGAAACGAACCGTCAGACGAGGATAAGATATAACACGCACAGTATCTGAAGACGGAATCCATCAACAGGAAATACAGAGCACCAAATATCCTACACATCTTACTCACACACACCAGATCATCGGCCTCCGGGACGAAGATCTGTACATTACATACACTAGCTCGCACTTCAACACAGACTAGCGTTCGAGGTTACGACCGAGAATTGCGTCTAATTCATTCACTCACTTTACCTCCACGGGTCGTATACAGGCTTCGGCTGAATCCGATCAATAACATATACTTGCTTACATACAAGATCGTCGGCCTTCCACGGGACGGAATAGATCTAACCACACTCACCTACACTAGTTATCCACAGGCCTCGGCTAGGGATAACTGATAACACAAGCTTACATCCACTGTACATATTTACACTGCCGCAGGGCGCGAATTATGCTTTGCCGCAAGTCTTGGATGCTATTAATATTAATTGACATTACACTGTAAGGTAATAATACGCTCCCCAGACCAGGGCATTATTACCACATATATATGCAGACAATCTGAGCCTATTAACTCGCCCTTGGGTCCACGCCGTAGAGGGGCCGTCGCCGGAGACGGATCTCCGAGGTCGGGCCGCCGCAGTCGTGAGGTCTGCCGAGCCGAAGACGGGTCGCCGAAGACGGGCCGCCGAAGACGTGAAGTCTGCCGAGCCAAAAGGGGTCGCCGCCGAATTCGTGCCGCCGGAGACGTGAGGTCTGCCGAGCCGAAAGGGGCTGCCGCCGAAGACGCTGTTGTGTACCGTACGGGCCGACGCCGCCGAAGGGCTACTGCTAGGAGAAGCAGCGATACGGAGAGGAATCCAGAGACGATTAATAACTAGTCCGTGAGCTACAAGGGCTCACCTTGCACCCCCCCCACTACAGACCGAAACTATGTTTTTTATGTGCTTTAGGACATGTCAAATAAGAAACAATTTGTTAACAGTCGATAAACTGGGACTCACTACCCTTTTAATCACTTCGAAATTACTCCTATGTTAATAAGTACAATTTTTGTGACAATAGGGGGTAGGGTTACGAGAATAGTCTTATCTTCCATAATTATTATCCAATCTTTATAATGTTGGCCACATATTATTCAGCATTGATTGCTGCATTGAATATTTACAAGATAATATCACTATTTGTTGGGTATGACGTCACACAGGGACCATACATACAAAAGTAGCAGTAGTAGCGAAAGCGGGCGTTTTGGGGTGCGTGAGGGTGTGCTTGAGCGATTGAGGGACCATTCTTGGCTCGAATGCGTCGGGTGAGGTGTCAAAGTGAAGCCCTCGGTATGTAGACCACGGCTTGAGGGATCTCCACATGATCTGTGATGTCATTGGTGACGTCATCAGTAGGAGTAGTAGACAAAGTAGGCATTTGAGGATGCGGAGGAAGGGTTTTGGGGTAGAGATGGACCATCTGTGGTATAAATGGACCGTGTCGGGTGTCATCTTGTAACTCTCTGCATGGTCCAGGGTGTCATCTTGTAACTCTCTGCATGTAGATGCAGAGGGACACCCCACATGGTCCATTTAGACCACGGATGGTCCATCTCTACCCCAAAAACCTTCCTCCGCATCCTCAAAATGCCTACCTTGTCTACTACTCCTACTGATGACGTCACCAATGACATCACAGATCATGTGGAGATCCCTCAAGCCGTGGTCTACATAACGAGGGCTTCACTTTGACACCTCACCCGACGCATTCGAATGGTCCCTCAATCGCTCAAGCACACCTTCACGCACCCCAAACTTCCGCTTTCCTACTGCACTGTATGTTGTGTGACGTCATACCCAACAAATAGTGATATTATCTTGTAAATATTCGATGCAGCAATCAATGCTGAATAATATGTGGCCAACATTATAAAGATTGGATAATAATTATGGAAGATAAGACTATTCTCGTAACCCTACCCCCTATTGTCACAAAAATTGTACTTATTAACATAGGAGTAATTTCGAAGTGATTAAAAGGGTAGTGAGCCCCAGTTTATCGACTGTTAACAAATTGTTTCTTATTTGACATGTCCTAAAGCACATAAAAAACATAGTTTCGGTCTGTAGTGGGGGGGGTGCAAGGTGAGCCCCTGTAGCTCACGGACTAAACGCTTAGATGAACTGGGCCGTGTAACCTTAGACACGGTAGACGTTCCATACAGTCCGGGGCTACGCCTCCGACCGGAGAGGAACCAGAGACGCCGTACCATACCACGACGAGAGTCAGTCTGGACGAGACTGGGCCGTGACGCGTCATAGATAGGGTCTCATGCATATATTGTAGATAATTCGTCTTTCTCTTTAAGATAAAGACAGCACTTAAGGATAACTACCAGAGCTGTGTACATAGCAGAATACAATATTATTACTTTATTATTGCCTTGGTTGTTTCTACAGGTCCCTCCCATCCTACCTCCTCGATCCAGACAAGGTGACAGGTTGAATCGGACCTTCCTCGTTGGCCAATTCCAGTCATACGAGACTGCGTTCACATCAGCCTGACAATTTGTCACAGGGGCCTGAGACCGGGCCGCCTCAAGTCTCGTGTACACCGCAAGGATAGACGTTTTCTGACCGCTCGAACGTCACACACGTAAAAACGAAGTCTATTATATACGGTACAGAAATCACACAAAGTGTATCCGCAGGGCTGTATCCAGTGATTTTTTGCAGGTTCCGATCCCAAACTTCCAGTTCCTTTTCGTAATTCATTATTGAGGGTCCAATTTCGGCGTAAAGAGCCTGTGATCAATCACAAAACAGAGGTTTATTAACATGAAATTCAATACCCAGCTATGCAATCAGATCGATATTGAGGCTCCCAAACTTTTTCTATGAGTATTTCCTTCAGAAACCCTTTCAAATTGAACAACAACAACAACACTTGTTTTTTGTCTCATTTGAGTTTTGGGCGCCCATCTGTTTTCCGGAACTAAATTGGCTCTAGATGCAGCCCTGATCCTACTTGACTGAAAAAAACAGACTGAGGGATCCATGCACCTAAGTGCTTGCCTGCAATTCATGTTATATATATAAAATCAATTTATGACGAAGGTAACAACAGAATCAGGAAAAGCTGTTCTATCACACGCTTGCTGCACTGAGAATATTGAGTTACACCAGAATTCCTAGCCCAACACACAATACTTCTGAGATGTAGAAATATATGTCTAATAGGAATAAGGTGACACCTATATGAATATGTTGTTGTGCACACTCTTTCAAGCTCGGCAAATTAGTTGTTGATATATGCAGAGTTGTTTATGGAACAGCATGAATGGTAATAGGAATATTTTTGAGTTTTATAGAATCTATAATTTAAATCGTCCATGTCTTACCATGAGAGGTGTGGTCATCTATAACTAGTAAGCAATATCCACAGTACACCAGTACCGTACGACTGTTAGATTGTAGCATGTTTAACAGTTTTATCTATCAGCGTACATACTCAGTTAAAATTTTACGATTTGATAATCAGAGTAGTTAGAATGGGCTGTATTCTAATTGATTGCTAATAGATCTGTAATGAGAATATGCAATACAATGTATGCATTATCTTCAGTATGGAACGGCATCGCTCAGACGGTAGGAGCAGCACCAGCATTCGACTAGGAGCTGCTGTCTATTATTAAACCTATTCAACATCCGGGGTTTCCCACTGGGTTTTCCCCGGCCCCACCGCACGCATGCGCGGGTTATCCGGCCGCACGCATGCGCGGGTGAAAAACGGAAGTGCGCAGGTCACGGGGTATGTATCCCTCCGCGGTGATGCGGTCTGGCGGTGATGCAGTCGTGAGAATAAAGCCTCTGCGGACAGAGAAAGTAGTCCCAAAGACGTGACCTTGGACCCCGGGGTCGATCCACCATACTATGCGTGGATGATTTGTACTGACCTTCAACATGCGGGGCCTTTTCAACATCCGAGACCTATTCAACATCCGGGTTGTTACATCCGGATTGTTACATCCGGGGACCGTGGAACATTCGTGAACATCCGGGTACTCTGGTTTTACATCCGGGACCTCTTCAACATCGCCGACAGAGGCAGGGTGGGGGAGTGGGTGTATGTAAAATTAGGATTTGTCCCGATAATATTAAAAGCGGAACACGGACTTAGCCCCTAAACCATGGAGAATCATGGCTATTTTGGGGCGAAAATGGTCCGAATGAACTCCCAGAATGAGTGAGTGAGTGAGTGAGTGAGTGAGGCATGCCCAACGCCCGTGGGGCGTGCCCAACGTCCGTCTTAATGCATGGACGCACTAACGATGGTGAGTGAGTGAGTGAGTGAGTGAGGAAGTGTGAGTGAGTGAGTGACTGACTGACTGAGTGAGGAAGTGAGTGAGTGAGTGGGCATATAAGGTTTGTACACCATTAACCTCAGTCTGTATCTACCCTCTGACCGGGTACCATTCGAGTACATGTCTGGTCTGTCAGAAGACATTCGCGACTATATGCTCAGACATATGCGTCTAATGCATAGACAAGAGAGACACAACCGAATCCCGCTATAGGTCCATCAAATAGAGTAGAACATCCCTATACGGTGACGGTGAGCGATCCTACGCGGTGTGGAAAGAGATCCTGGGTGATGAAGTACTTAGAGGAAGGTGTGGCAACCCCAGCTCCGACACACGTTGTATGGTGTTATAGCCAATGGCAGTCCGCGTACGAAACTACGCGATTACAGAATGGGAGTTTTGTCCCAGGAATTCCTCACGACATAGACGAACCGTATTGCTTCGATTCCGAGCAGATCAACGTAGTAGTGCTCGATGACCTGATGCGTACGGCCAAGGACAATTCGAAAATCGCTCACCTGTTCACCAAGGGTCCCATTATCGCAATCTGTCCGTCATCTACTTGACTCAGAATCTCTTTCCTCAAGGGAAGGCGTCCAGAGATATTGCCTTGAACTGCCAATACTTTGTGTTGTTCTCCAACCCCATCGACAGAGCACACATCCGTGTGTTTGGTAGTCGAATTTATGCTCAAAACATCGACCATTTCATGCAGGCGTTTCAAGGAGCGACAAGTTCTCCGTATGGCTACCTGTTCGTAGATTTAAAAGCTCATACCCCCCGAAGATAGCCGGCTGACGACCCACCTGTTACCCGGCAAGGCATCACCGCAACGTCATGTACTCCTACACCGTCCACCGAGTTCACATCTGGCAGAGCAGCAGCAAACCGCCACACACAGCGGGTCCCCTTCATACCATCAGTCTCGGAATATCACCCAACCGCGAAGGACCAACCCAAACCCGTACAAGGGAATGAACATAAACTGAACTCGAGGCTATGGAAGGTTTTGTTCAAAGAAAGTATGGACGCCGAGATGGGCGAGACGTTAGAGGCCACAGGAAACAAGTTTCACCGCAAAGGGTATTCGAAAGAGGAAGTCGTAATTTTAGCCCGTAACACATTGGCACCAAGATTATGACGGGCTTCACGTCAGCAGTATGCCGACCTTCTGACCCATATAAAATTGCTGGACAAGGACCCGGTCCATATGGAAATCGAAAGAACAACATCGATGTTGAAAACCTCAGGCACCTCAGCGGTGTATGTCAGAGCAATAGCACAAAAGAAACATTTGTTCGAACGCATCAAGATCAAAAGCGTCCCACTATACATTAAGATCAAAAGCGTCCCACTATAAATAGACCACACGACACCATTCCCCTCATTTCACCATGTGCACTCCAGAGGCCAACTTGTTTGAATCCGACAACGAGGATATTCTAGCCGAAGCATTACGTCAAGCCAATGTCGATGCTATTATTGCTACAGTGCAAGGTGGATCCACCGTTCAGCACCAACGCATGCGTTGTCATCTTATCACGCTCATAGATGACATCCAATCGGTGGCACGGGTGTGTCTTCTGCTGCATAAGAAACAGATAATACCCAATAAGGATACCAACACAACTACCCGTGCCGAGAATCTGCTGACCCTGCATGAGGCTTTTCAAATCTTTGTGGAGACCCAGTCGGAGACGGGAAATTATCTTCTTCATCCTTCAACATAATGATGTCCGTCCAATGATGATCGACAATGCATAACGCGATGAGATTGGTATTCAGACAGGCATTGAGACGGGCGTTAAGGCGTTAAAATTGGGCGTTAAGGCGTTGAGACGGGCGTTAAGGCGTAACGACGGGCGTCACTGCATTTCGATGTATTGGTGGCAATTCCATGAAAATCAGAGCTTCTGAGCTAGTACACCAAGGCGTTGAAGCGTTAAGCTAAGCGTTGACGGGCGTTACTGTCTATAAAAACACAGTCGACGTTCAACCGTCAACATGGATTATACTGGCTCTGAGTGCGAACGCACGTTCACCAGACATTACGATATGATGCGACACGAGAAGCCTTTCCATCCAAACTCCGAGTCACAAGAAGCCGATACAGAGACTGATGAGAGCCCCTCCACTGATACCGAAACAGAGATGGCTGACTGATAACGAAACAGAGATTGCTGAGATTACAAGCGTCTGGTCCGTCATTCATAATTCAGCCGTCGTCCATTAGAGAATATCCGCGTCCGTAATCCAAAGACCTATTCCATATTCCAGTATTAGCACCAAATTCAAAAAGACAAGCATAGTATACATAAACATAGGCTTGTTTCCTGCAAGAGAGAAGCGGTCAACAGTTTTCAATGATGCCGGCAAGACATCATGATGTTCCAAAAATATCAAATCCGTATCGCTGATCAGTATTCTTAATCCATAATATTCGTTGTAAAGTCGTCATCTAAAGAATGATGTATCTCAGTCACGCTTTGATTGTAACTGTTCATATGAGCACCATGAGGATCTTGAAGTGCATGGGTCCATATGGCCCCTAGCTCCGGGCTAAGCGGAATTAGACACAAGTTACGAAACGTAACGCCATAGATCTTGCACGCTACTCTCGTATTTTGCTATCAGCATGCGATATGTATCGCCGAATTTGAGAAACTTTGAGTGGAGGCGCTTGGTGGTGTAGCCCTGTTTTATAAGTTTCTGCAACAATGTTTTGTGACGTTGATTAAAATCGTCACATTTAACACAGGATCTAGCAAATGCTACTAGGCGTGATATGTATACGCCATATGCAGGTTTCACTGGAATATTACTGTCCAGAAAGGGATAGTTTACGATATCGAAATTATAGTCATCTCTTTTGTCATACAGTCGACGAGAGAGAAGGCTTGCTTCATTTTTATAGAGATATAGGTCTAAATATGATGTGCCTGTAGGGTTAACTGTAGTTTCCTTCAAACCCAGAGAAGGTGGATATATATCCTTCATTGCGTCATTTATATAGCGATTATTCGCATCGAGAAGATCGTCTGTATAGCGTTTGGTGAATGAGAAGGAACGGGCTTTGAATGGATCGGATTTTGAAAGCGCCTGCATATAGTCATATTCATAAGGAAACAGATATAGGTCAGCTAATAGGGGTGCACAATTAGTACCCATTGGAATACCTATATGCTGTTGATATATTGTGTTGCCAAATTTCACATAGATATTTTTAATGAGAAATTCAAGCAACTCTATAAACAAAGAAACATCCCATGATGTTTATCTCCGTATCATTCTATCTACTGCTACGGAGAGTTTGACCTCAGATATTCAGCATACATTCCAGGAAAGTGAGGCAGAACCTACCTTCTGGGATCGTATTGTGCATGAAGCTATCAGTACATACGCTCCAGCGATCGAGGACGCCGGACAGGATAACTTACAACAGGCGTACACCCAATTGCGCCCCTGCATCAGGAAAACAGCCATGTCAATCTATGAACAGCATAGCCTGCTGCTGCTTGAAATAAAAGGCGACCCCACGCACAGGTCCATCATGAAGACCAAGCGTCACTTGGAAGAGGATATGGGGCTACCACGCACCGAGGCCCTGGAAAATGCGATCAGAATGCGCAAACAACTCTTTCAAGACATGTTGCCCGAACAATATCCTGGACTGCCCGACGACGCTAGGTCACACCGAGCAAAGATGGAACGTTGTCAAAGCACGGCTTCTGATTGGACAAGAGCAGCTGAGAATATGACAGATGCAGCGCCAAATGGCGGCCTTTCATCGGACAAGAGTCTTCTTGAATTGTAAACATACCCAACGCGGCTTCCCCAACGTGGGTATGATGTAACATTGGGGAGAATAAACTATATGAAAACTTGTTGTTCTCTCATCTGTCATTCTTGTTGTTGTTGTTGTTCTCCACTTTTGCTACTACTCCTAAACGACCTTATATGATCACTCACTCCGCCACTCACTCACTCACTCACTCCCTCCCTCACTCTGCGTACATGGACAGATTACATGTACAGGCACATAGTACATGTATAGGCAGATATGCACAGAATACATGGACAAGGACTTGCTCAAATTACATGTACATCGACAGGGTACATTTACATGGACAAGGAACATGTATATGGATAGATTACCTGTACGTTATATGGACAAGGAACATGTACATTGACAGATTACGTGTACAGGCCCATAGTACATGTAAGGGCACATAGTACATGTACAGGGATATGCAAAGAATACATGGTCATGCGCAGAGTGTATGTACATGGACATGCACAAAGTAGAGTAATGGTGAAATATAGAATGGTGAAATATAGAATAATGGTGAGTTATATAATGGTGAACTGAATAATAATGGTGAATCAAAGAACAGTGAATTAATTAATGGTGAATTGAAGGATAATGGTGGCTTATAGAATGGCGAATTAAAGAATTCATTATTGAATGATGATGAATTGGATACATGTGTATAGATATAGGCAATGTTGACATAAATGTTAATTCTACAGAATTAGGAGCCATTGTTAGCTTTATTATGCAGGAAATTATAACCCACACTCTCTCTCTCTGCATATTCAGCATATTCGGTGTTGATTAGAAGTCAACTGGTATTCCGAAGGAAATTATCTCATTTTAGTGATGAAAAACATGGTACCTAATGGTGCGATATGATTATGACCAAAAAAGCGTTGAAAAGGCACCGCGGAATTGAAATAATGACACGTGCTATTCCGTAAATGTGAAAGGGTTGTTTTTTTTTAAAGCCCCTAGGACTCCAACCTAGTATCTCCTAGAAGATAGCATCTGCAGGACTTTGTTTAGCAACCGCAAACATATTGGAATAGCATATGTGCAATGTGTCGATTATTTGAAAAAAAATTGATTTCCCAAACTACGTGAAAGGTTCATGGACAGAGCGACATGTTTGCAGAAGTTTATTGATGGCTTTCCAGTCCAAAACAGGAAAGCAAACCTGCATTTTACATAATACACACATGAATTTGACGGTACGTTGTGCTGCGCGTTGATTATTCACCGAGTTTTGATTCTGCAGACAAGGTGGGAGTCTTATGGGCTACGGGACATGTTGGCGGACGTTTTTCAATGCATTTCCAGTCCCAATCAAGCATGAAAATATGAATCTGACCCAATACGAATTTTGCATAAAAACACAGAAATATAGTACAAGTTGTTTGCATTGATTTTCATAAAATTTAGGCTTTACAGACTAAGAGATAAGTTTGCCATCCACATTATATGTCAGTGGAAGTTTGTGGATACTTTTCCAGGCCCAAACATGCAGAAAAATATGAATTTGAACCAAAACTAAAACATGCATTTTACAAAACATTATACATATATATGGGCCATATCCCCCTTTGTTTGGTTATTGATTTGACGACTAATAGGCTATAGTTCGATCGGCTGAAACTGATCTGTGTTAAAAGACATGTTATAGAACATGCTTGTATACATTTGAAGTAATGAAAAAGTCTTGGAAACAAGAAATGGCTGAAAATACAAACAATGCAAAAGTAACGCACATGTTATTATATGGGTTGTTTTTCCCGTGTTTTTCGTGTTTTGATCACGGATCGAGATTGATGTCTGTCATAGGAAATATCGAAGAACATTTTAGCATTAATGTGAAGTGAGGGGAGTAGCAGAGAAATAATAAATAAACCAATATGCAACGATGAAATAACAATGACAACCACATACTGAAAACACCAGTTTTCGACTGCTGAGTTGTCGATCAGTGACACAAGAGCGATCAGTAATAGGTTTGGTAATAAATTTGACTCAAGGATGTCCGCTGGTGGTTTTGGACTTTGGCAGCCATTTTGCCTGTTTTTCTATTGGGTTATCTCCCTTCCCTAGGTTAAGAGATGGGCATTTCCTTTAAAAGCCTTCCAGCCGAGAAGTTTGCACACCAACATCCATCCAGTTTGATAAATTTTGATAGACATTGTGATTATCTGCAAACAGTTAAAATATAAGAAAAAGTTAAATGCTATTTATATGAATTTTTCATGAATATGCTTCAAAACTAGGGCTATTCCCTATGCTTTCTGGGTTATCAAATTGAGCATGGGTCAGTCCACTTAACGTTGCCTACAGCTAAAAAATGCACACCAACCTTTTTTTTTCTTTGTTTTTCCTCATATTACACAATTATGAATGCAACAACACACATTATTCAAAAAGTTAATTACTTTGATTTACCAGCAGCGGACATCCTTAAGGTTGAATAAGAAAACCAGTCACAATGGTGTAAAAAAATATAACTTTGAGTAATATAGCTCTCACTGTTCAGCAAGGAGACAATGCATTCTTGAACATGGTGGCTGACATCTTGATTTGAACGACCTTGGTGACCTTCTCCACCGTAAATTATATTTCGCGAAATAAAGCATAATAACGTGTTTGTTTGTGGAAAGGGAATATTTCTGGCCTCCTACATTTTCACAAGCTTTCGTTTGACGGTAAAAATGGAGAGAGAAAGGGTGTAATTTAGCCAAACGGAAGGAGAAAATTGACGGGAAATCTGACTTGATCTGACAAGGTCGTTTGAGGTTGCGCCTCGATTTGATGTTCATTCGATCCGTGACGTCAGCGAAGAATTTTTCACTCACTCACACAGACACGTAGGCACAAGACCAGATGTTCACGGTTTGGCACAAAGCACGGTGCCAAACCGTGACGTCAGCGAAGAATTTTTCCTTCGCGGAGCCAGGTGTTCGGCACGTGAGCTCACTCACACAGACACGTAGGCGCCAGACCAGGTGTTCTTGCGCGCGGCCGGATAACCCGCGCATGCGTGCGGTCGGGCCGGGAAAAACCCAGTGGGAAACTCCGGATGTTGAAGAGGTCCCGCTCCAAGGTCACGCCCGATCGAGTCACACCGGAAGTGACGTCACACATGACGTCATTACGGAAATATTGCATAATGGAATAGAGTGCACTCAGAGGTCAAAGGTCAAGTTGAGTCAATATCAGCATTATATACTTGGGACTACTTTCTGTCCGCGGAGGCTTTTTCCCGCGACCGCTTCACCGCCAGACCGCATCACCGCGGAGGAATACATACTCCAAAGGCCACGTGACCGGAAGTGACGTCACCATGGCAACCACGTGCAAAGATTGGAACTCTTCTGTGTTCGGAGCTAGTTGTTGCAAATTTTTGAGGTCAACGGTCAAGTTGAGTCAATATGCTGAATACATACTACTTACATTCAGTTCGATGAGCGAAGTAATCAGAGAGACATCTCCATAAATTGGGAGGCCTGTACATGAATTATGATGTTGCGATGTTGCGATACATTCAAGCACATGATCCTATACAGCAATGCAAAGAACTGCGAAAACCAAACACAAGGGTGGTCAATAGACATCGTGAAGCAGTGGACCTAGCGGCATGCACCGTCACCAATGAGACAGCCAAAACTGAATGGACGCATTAGTTATTAGTTATTGCATTTTATTTACACTTACACCTCAGTGTTGGCCAGTTCTTTCACTGGGCACATTCAGTTTTGCAGTTTACAGAGTTGGCTGGCTCAGGGATACAACGCTGATGCTTATGTCGTCATGTTCCTATAATTGACCAACATGGTCATCAGCCTGCATGAATGGAAGTGACCTATCTTCACTCCAGTGTCTGATAGCTAGTACTTTTCATGTGAAGTGTCGATGGGACCGTGTAACCTTGCACAGTTCAATTTTCTTTTCTTTTTTCTCAAATTCCAAAATCCAAATTTGAACGTCAGTTTTCAATTTTCTTTTTTCGTTTTACTTCGCGGAAAAATGAAAATCAAATATTGAAAATTGCCCCGACATGTCTGTTTTCAATTTTGATCTTGCGAAACCAAAACGAAAAACGAAAATTGAACTGTGCAAGGTTACACGGACCTCGATCAATGCACTTCAGTCTATTCTGTGCTATGACAGAACAAACACCACCGATGCCGTCGGATGTCGTATCAGCCTTCTGGGTACGACCGTACAATTTGCAAAGTGGTGGATGTCCAAGTTTCGACATGTCTATCTACGCTGCTGCTGGCGATGCCAAGTCGTAGTCCTATTATTGCCAGTATGTGAAAAGGAGAGAATACAAGGCAATGTTTTGAATCCAGCATCCGGATTCGTCTGAACTTCGAATTTCGGAAGAATATAAACTAGTCTATCAGACTACCGCAGTAAACCATTTTGAGCTTGTCCGTGGTTAATTTTGACTGGTCCGTAAATTGGTGTATTATCATCAAGAAAGAAAATTGACACCTCCTGATGACGAAAATGGTATAGTCCGCAAGAATTTCACTGGTCTAGGACTAGCGGACAGGTGCGAAATTCTAACCCTGCAGTGAGTTATAGAATGGGTTGGCTTTATCTCAGTTCGAAACACAGCCCTTTTTGTGCCTTCCAACAAGCGATAGCCAGCAGCACCACACCATGGTTTTTCATAGACCTCTAACTGACTCAAATATTGCTAAACCTGGACGTTGAAAATATATACATTGCACTATTTCTATGTATTCTCGCCCATGCCAAAGGTATCGATATCCTAATAAGAGGTTCATATTTTCGCATCTTGATACAATACAATAAACCTTAAATGCATACCACCGCCGTTGCTAACGTTGTGAGTAATGCTTCGATTAATTTATCTCATCTGTTGATATTATCGTGAAAATATCATTCATAATCCATATACGGTCCAGGGGGATATTGGTTCAGCCTGCAGTAGTGGGGTGCTTCATCGGACGGAACCATGCTAACCATGCTAACGCCGGAACCATGCTCGAAACCATTTGGTGACCATGAGGGCCTCAGCATTACAAGAAAGTAAACTAGCTTCAGGTTAGAATCAATCAAAGAAATATTAATATTCAGGAGTATTATTTAACGATCGATTTAAGTCGTTGATTCATTGGACGGGGGAAAATCGTTTCAAATATTTAACTGTTTTTCATAGCGTCAAGTCACATGGTAATTTGTGGTCATATCATGGAGGTTTACTGTGACCAGCTAAAGTGGATACAGCAAGATGTTACATGACCGTGTGTGTTACTCTTTCCCCATTGGCCTATTCACCGTCACGTGGTTGTCGGTGATTTCCCATACTGATTCCAAATTGGGCCAATAAAATGAAATTGTCTCGGTCTATTTCTAGTAATACTGAGTAACGCGTGCATCTTCTCGTCCAGTGAAAATCGTTTTCCTAAGAGGATCCCATATAACTTGGTCATGGGATGAAAATTCCGACTCGAGAGAAGGAAAACACATCCCAAACGGGGCGAGGTTGCCCCGGGGCGTGGTTGGGATGCACTTTCTCTTAAGTCCTTCAAGTTAATATGGGATCTTTTTTCCCATGTAATTCAAATCATTAAATTAATCGGTATCGCAGTGAAATATCGCATTGTCACTCCGAATAAAGTTAACACACGCATATTGACAGTCTCATTATTTCGACAAAGTTATCATCATCATTTCTCCTGATGATGACAAATACAACTTTGTCGAAATATTGAGACTGTCAATATGCGTTTGTTAACTTTATTCGGAGTGACTTTGCTTATGCATTATGCCAAGCTTGTCAGTGAATCAACGAGTAAAGATATCAACCACACTAGTAGTAACCAAAGGTGATTTAAAGCCAGTGGCCGTCACTGCGCATGCGCGAGAAAGTGGTGTGCGCAGAAATGAGGTCATGAGGTGTGCGCAGGAGTGTCCTGCGCAAGTGTATGACGTCACTTCCGGTCCGCATGAATGGCGCGTGACCTTGGGGGCATGGATTCCACCGCGGTGATGCGGTCTGCCTCCGCGGACCGAAAGTAGTCCCAAAACCGTGGGTTTTCGTGAGAATGTTCGGCAATCTGTAGGGATCGCTAATGGACCGATTGGGTCGAGTCAGGTATCAATGTAAAGCAGTCGTGAGGGAGTATCCAACGGGCTGGGTGAGACGTGGAACTGACGTCGTTCTGCGCATGCGCAGTAGAGAAAGGGTATGGAAATAGACGTTTTGGGTTCGAGGTGGGCCACTAATGGGCCGATGGAGTCGTATGAGGTATCAATGTGAAGCAGTCGTGAGGGAGCATCCACCTGGGCTAGTGTATCGTTCGTTTTCAACATTCTGCGCATGCGCAGACAGGGAATTGTGGGAAAAGGGTACGGAAATAGACGTTTTGGGGATTAGGTGGGCCACGAGTGGGCCGATTGGATCGAGTGAGGTATCAATGTAAAGTATACGTGAGGGAGTATCAAACGGGCTGCGTGTGACGTGGAACTGACGTCATTCTGCTCATGCGCAGTAGAGAAAGGGTATGGAAATAGACGTTTTGGGGTCTAGGTGGGCCACGAGTGGGCCGATGGAGTCGTATGAGGTATAAATGTGAAGCAGTCGTGAGGGAGCATCCACCTGGACTAGTGTGTCGTTCGTTGTCAACATTCTGCGCATGCGCAGACAGGGAATTGTGGGAAAAGGGTATGGGCATAGACGTGTTGGGGTCTAGGTGAGCCCCTAATGGTCCGATGGAGTCGAGTGAGTTATCAATGTGAAGCATTCGTGAAGGAGCATCCGCCTGGACTAGTGTGTCGTTCGTGTTCGATGTTCTGCGCATGCGCAGACAGGGAATTGTGGGGAAAGGGTATGGAAATAGACGTGTTGGGGTCGAAGTGCGCCACTAGTGGGCCGTTTGGATCGAGTGAGGTATCCATGTGAAGCCTATGTGAGGGGGCATCCGCCTGCACTAGTGTGTCATTCGTGTTCAACATTCTGCTGCGCAGGTCACGTGGTTTGGTGGTTGGTGTGTGACGTCACTTCCGGTTTTCAGAATGACCTCCGAACACAGACGAGTTCTAATGTTTTCCTTGGACGTATGGAATGTGCTCGGCTGTGTTCTGGTAGAATAAAGCGGCTGTCAGCTGTGATTTTTTAGCCTCTCGTCCATGCGACAACAGCGTCTCGTAGGCTCGATAGGGGTACGTGTTGGTCGAGTCACTGATGAGTTTGTCGCTGAGAAATATATCCACCTGTTGAAACATAGAGTGCAGCCAGAGATTCGTCGGGCCCACCGTTGCTTGGTCGACGATTCTGGAGCCATCCCCATTGACGACCTGGGCTTTCACATACAAGTATGTATGGGCTAAATCCACATAGGCCGTATCCGCATTACTGATGGTGAACTCGATGGGCCCTGTTTCGTTGATGCTGGAGAGCGGGAGATGCTCCACCCATAATCCTTGTTCGGCACTGGTCTGTGTGGGCGGGACGGTCCACAAATCAAAGTCACTGTTGGTGGAGGGGCAGGACTCTGCGTGGATCAAGGACATGTTTAAGAAAAGATATCCTGGGTCTTCGATGTGCGTCGTCGCTGGGTCGGTCGTCGACTGGTGCATGATCTCGGTGATGCAGGTCTTTTATTCCCTACGGTGCGTTGTGTTTTGGCGACCAAGACGCCTCCTGCTTCTTTGGCCCGCCGTTTCAATCCTTCTTTGGGCGCCGTACCCCCCAAGACATCACCGGCGACTTGCAGTCCACTGCGTACCGCTTGTTTGCCGATTGCTTTCACCCCACGCGTCACGAAGGGCAGGAACGTTTTGACGATGCTCCCGAGTATGTTCCCCAGCCCATGTCCTCGTTGCATGCGTGCACCACTAAAGACCGGAAGGCCACCTCCGGCCTGTTGGGCATAATAGTCCATATAGCTGCGTGCATCGCACTCGTAAGGCACCGTCATTATACAAAGTGGGGAGCACGTGCTTGTCGAAAATGAACGGAGTGCCACCGAATGCCACCGGTCGTCCCGTGTCATCCCGTGTCATCTCATATCCACCGTGATAGTGTTGATGTCGGTTTGTCGTATGGGTAGGTAGAGCATGTGGGTGAAACTGTGGGTAACTTGATCTCCATACGTCTTTTTAATGGGGACCACCCGTAACAGAGGTGTGTTGATATCGCCCACGATGTGGTTGTCGACCACGTCCGAGTAGACGTAGAGTCCGTACACACCCGACTTCATATCCATCGGGATCTGGCCTTGGTGGGCGGTGGGACCAGCGAAGGTCTGTAGATCGAAACCCAGCATTTGCTGTAAGATAGGAGTCAGTACGACACTCACGTTGGCGGTGAGGATGATCTGTGCCTTGTTGTGTGCGTTGTAATCGAAGTCCACATCATTTTTGAAGCGGAAAGTTTTGATGGGTTTTGAAGTATTCGTGACCTCCCGTAGAGCCTTATAATGCAACAGTCTTGTCAGCCCACCCATGAACTCCTTGGGAGTATCGTATTGGCCTTCGGGGAGGGTGAGTCGGGTGTCTTTTCCTTCGTAGGTCACCTCGTACCACACTTCATTGGCTCGCACGTTGTACCACGAGTAAGGGTATTTGATATCCACGAGGCCACATTCCCAGCGTCCAGGTAAATGCAACGGTTGCGGTAACTGGGTGACGTACTTGGCCAAGGTGTTGTCAGGAAACACATTCAGCGAACTGTTACTGGGTAGGGTGAGGTAAAACATGGCGACTGAGCTGTCCTGCTGCTGCTGTTGGTTTTAATAGGTGTTCCAGACCTTGGGCGGTTGTGTCCGGCGTCGTGTTCGTCGCGGTGACTTGCTACGTGTCACGGCTCTGGAGATGTGGGGTGCCTTGATCAAGAGTGGTTTTTAAAGGCGTGAAAAGAAGATGCCCGTTGTGGTGGTGTTTTGGGGGGTGACTCCGGTTCCCACTCGGCTTTCCAAGGTTGTGGAGTCTGTCGTGGTGCACGACTCGGTGAGTCACGCTGCATCCAGTCCCAGCGCTGGGGGTTCCCACCAATTCCTGTGGTACATGCATGTCTTTCAAGCCTCGAGCGAAGACCTCCCATCCTCGTGGATCCGTGTGCGACCTGCGTTGACGCATCAGGTCATTCACTAAATCCGTCATGTGGGTCCCGGTGACCACTTGATTCTGTACCAGTAGTTCGCCTTTATCATTCCAAGTCATGTTAGGATTCTGTTTCATCCGTTGTAATACCATGCCAGCGTGTTTCTTGAACGATGCAGGTACACTCTTCAGCACTTCGTTTTCCACCCACTGTGGGGATGTGGGTGGTACCCCTTGTAATGACGGCTGTTGGAGCGGTGCTGAGGTCGGCGGTGTGTCGCGTGGTGGCGGTGGTGGTGGTGGTGGGGTAGAGAGGGTTTTGTATTGGTCCATGAACGTCATGTACCGTTGAAGCGTCTCATTGTACCGTTGTACTTTCTCACTGTCGCTTAAGCCCGGTCTTTGTAAGATCTGTTGCATCTCTTCATCGAGGGTGCTTATGGTGTTCACCGTAGGTGGAACAGGGTAGGGCGATTGGAAGTTTTGAAGGAACCGTGGTTCGACGAGGACTATTTTTTTCGTGTGGATCATTGTCGACCGAAGAGTCCATCCAATACTGGACCCAACACGGAAGCGGCCAACGGTGCTAAGATGGCCCCGAGAAAGCCGCCTTTCTGTAACACCTTTTTGTGTTTGAGAGACTCGCTTCTGGACTAGGGTTCGGAGACCTGTCTTATGCTTGGTCAGTTTGGTCTTCTGAGCCGGAGTCAGTGGTACGTTGCCTTTTAACAGGTTGTACCCGATCTCGCACAGACAGCGTACAAGGTCAGGGTCCGCACTGCGTACAATGGTTCGGACCAACTCGGGTGGGGCCGTCTTCAATACACGGAGCGTCGGAGCGTGCTTCCGTACTCGCGCAGACATCATGTACAACTAATGCCAGAACCCACCACTCTGCTCTTTTTATCTACCTCAGAGAACAGAGACAAAGTCAACCATGCTGTGGTATTAATTCTTTTTATTATCCCCATCATCAAACACACACACACTCCAGCTGGGTGAGCCACTGTAGGTGTGCTTACATTATTTTCGCATGTACACGTGGTGGGTCTCTCCGGGAAAGATGCCGGTCCGTAGTCGAAGGTGGTCGGGGGTGGCTTGCTTGAGGTCGAAGAGCATATACCCGTGCTGAGGGGTTGTGGCATCTTTAAAGGCTTCCAACGCAAACGGCGTGCGGCCGGGATACATCTGTCTCGCCAGGTGCAGCAGTTGAGTGGTATCTCTCGGGTTTTTGAAGACCACCAGGTAGTGGGCATTTAAGCTGATGTTCCGATGTTCTTTGTTTTTACTGAACAGATTCTGCACAATGTAGATGATGCTGAGCCGTCGATGGTGGCTGCCTTTGGTAAAGAGTTGGATGACCCGCGCATCCGTCTCCGCCATGAGATCATCCAGAACCACCAAGGTGTCCGGTTCCAAATCGGCCAGGTTGGGTAGGCCCTCCACGAACGTGATGTGGGGCATTGCTGCATACGCTGCCTGCCATTTTCCGTACCACCACACGACTCGAGCAATGGGTGGGGTGATCATGCTGTCGGCGTGTTGAAGGAGCTTCCTGACGATGTGCGTTTTGCCGGAACCCGTCGGTCCTGCGATGACGCAAGTGAAGGGATGCTGCCACCGAGGGTCCATGGTTCGAGGTGTATCCGCTGTCGTAGTAACCCGCTCTTGTAAATTTGGTACGAGTGAACGGGAGTGGTGGTGGGTACAACGTCGGTCGTCGTTGTCTGTTCACTGTGAGGGCTGAAATCCGGTGGGTTTTCAGACGGAGTTGGTGTACTTGGTGTCGGTGTTGACTGTATACTTGGTGTGGAGCTCGATGTGGCTTGTACACGGGTGTGGTGGTGGTGATGACTGGGCTCGATACGGGGTTGACTGGTGCTATCTGTAGACTGGTTTCACTGCCACTCACAGCTGGAGTTCTCAGTTGGTTAAGTAGCGTGCTGACATAGGCTACGTCGTAAAACACACCTCCGTACAACACATTCAGCAGGGTTAGCAATATCACCACAAAGCCCAATTGCGCTTTGCGCGTTTTGGGAGACGCTGTGTTCAGAGGCAGCTGCTGTTTGTCCATAGCACCGTGGTCGAACGTGGAATGAAGGAAGACGGCAGTGGTTTCTGATTTATAGTCGTTTCACCTGGTTGGTAGCGACCCAGGAATTGTAGTAGTCTTGCTTTGTTTTTACGACAGGCTGTAATTCCGTCCTGTAAAACGTCCCTAGCAACGGTTCCTCTTGAAGATCTTCCAGTTCATAGACTCGCTGCTGTCGGGGTCGGCGCCGTTTAATCAGGAAGTGCTCATCGCTAAAGTTGGGCAAGTAACTTTTCTCAAATTGACCTTTGACTTTACTGATCCGTACAGGTTCCCCGACCTTGTACACCTCCTTCGTCGTTCGCGGCTATTGCCTGGGGTACAAGACACATCGGACTTGGGGTTCATTGCGTTGGGTCACGGTAATGGGGGCTCTCTCTATACTCCGGTGATAGGCTCGATTGTAGCCACTCACAAGTTTCGGGAGAACATCGATGTACCGCCTTGTATTCTTATAGGTGAAATATTTATACATGCGACCTTTGAATGTCCTGTTGAACCTTTCCACCACGGAAGCCTTGGTCTCGTTGTACGTATGGAAGAAAAACACCTTCTGGGCTTTCAGAAACTGTTGGAACGCACGGTTGAGGAATTCCGTGCCTTCGTCGGTTTGCAAATACATGGGTTTGCGCCCGGTCTTGAAGATGTCCTTGAACGCCGCTATGAGATTCGCCCCCGTTTTCGTCCGGATGGGTACCACCCACGCATACTTCGACAGGATATCGATGCACGTCAAGATATACCGATTTCCATCGTTGTGTTTCGCAAAGGCGCTCATATCGACCAAATCCGCTTGCCATTGGGCATCTAGTCCTCCCACGATGACCCGGTTCCGTAGAAAATGGCGACGGGCAGCTCGATGTAAGGTATAGGTGTCTTGTTTTCTTAACCAATCTCGGACTTGAGGACGTTGGGGTTTGGCCGCTCGATAGAGAGCCGCCAATGCACTATAGGCCGCCGGACTGTCGGGACTGTAGTATAAGTTATCCAACACCTTTTTCCAGCTCTTCTTTGTGACAAATGATGATGGACCCTGGGTCTATCGTTTATTTATAACGGGTATATCTTGGGCCAGAGTTTCATATTTGTCTTCTGCCAGCGCAGTGCCCATGGTAAATGACCAGTCCAACTCGTCTGATGACCGCTTGATAAGCACTTGATCCACATCTACCACGGCATCTTCCAATGCAGACCATAGATCAGGGTGAAGGGTAAAATGCACTGTACCCCCATCTAGCCGAGCCAATTGAGCAAAGAAAGGGCCGCGTCGGATGTACACATCGTGACACAAGTGGATGAGGTCGCCGTCCAGTTCACCAGACAACACCCGTTTGAATTTGGTCCAGCCCTCCCGGGACAGACGAATGTGGACCGGGCACGGTTGTGTAGGGTCCGCATCACAGATGTCTCCCACCTCCTCCATGATATCGACCGTATCCGCATAAACGTGCAGGAAAACCTCGGGGGTCAAGCTGAGATACGCCAGTATTATATGCTCCGTCATGGTCAGTACGTGAATGGTACCAGATTTGACTGTCTCTCGTATTTATAGGGAGAACCCCGTGAGATCAAAGGATCGGGTGGTCATGTCACTGAGTCTAGCCGGGTAATCAATGGCATCGTCGTCTGCCTCCGCTTCATTGCTAGAAATTTGTTCATTGGGTTCTGCCGCCGCTTCTCTCAGGGCACGAGCCCACTCCAACTCGTCTGATGACCGCTCGTCCGGTGTAAACAGCTGGTCCACGATAGGTACCACTTTCTCGAAGGCTGACCACAGATCGGGGTCTAGGGTGAAGACTCGCGTAGGGTCTTGGTAACGCCCCAGGCGTGGGAAGAAGGGTCCACGGTGTACGTAGATGGCATTGTCTATGTGGATGAGGTTTCCGTCGAGCTCACCATTCAACACCCGTTTAAATTTGGTCCAGCCGTCACGGTTTAGCGTAACCGTATTCGATACGGTCTCAGCGCGCGACCAGCAAACATCTCCACGGTCTTCCACGAGGGTGACTTTATCTTCATAGACGTGTAACCCCACCCGGGGTGTAAGGGGAAGGATGGCTCGTAGGACTGGTGATATGGTTGACCCAATGACGAACAGTGAATGACGCACACGGTGTCTGACCCTCGTATTTATGTTTATGAAAACATGGACCGAACCACTGCTCTGTAACTCGTGAGTGAATTAACCACCGTCGCATGCTGTAAAATGCGAGTCGCATAGGGATGGATGTCCGTCATGGCTCTGTAACCGTAGAAATGAAAGGTGTGAGATGCAGAGAGACGTGTTTTATAGACCATGTCACACATGCGCACCTATACGTAGCTCTACGGGTGTAGTCCGTGATACGTACTATTCTGACGGGTTAGTGCAAAAAAGAGAGCAACAACAACAAAAATTACAGTTCAATCCTTTTATTATGCGTGAATCGGGCGTGACCTGGGTAGGAAACATGATAGGAATGCATGTACTGACCTGTCTGAGGGTTTTTTCCTGCCAGAATTTCGCTGATGTCCGCGCCTGCATCCGGGTATGTATGAGGTTCTTGAGGAAGCGACTGCATGTGGTGAGTTGTATGTGGGTGGGGTTTTTTCGGTGACGTCCGTGTCTTTTCGGTGACGTCCGTGTCTTTTCGGTGACGTCTGTGTCTTTTCGGGTATGTATGAGGGTCTTGAGGGGGGCGACTGCATGTAGTGAGCTGTCTGTGGGTTTTTTTCGGTGACGTCCGCGCCTGCATCCGGGCACTTCTTTGTTGGTGTATAAAAGTGGGAATATTTAGGGCATTACTGCATTCATTGGTCTGCTTGACCTGACCAGCCTGAGCCTGCCTGACCAGCCTGAACCACTCTGACGAGAGGAGCAACTTGCCTGAGCCTCACCAGTGCAACCTCACCAGCCTGATGTTCACTTGCACAACTTGCCAGAAGCAGTTTACTCGTCTAGATAATTTACGACGCCACGAGACCTCCACCCACAACGATGCACGGTATACTTGTATAACCTGCGCACGGTCATTCAATCGGGAGGATACTGCGCCACGAAGGCTCATTCCACGAGGGGACGACGGAACAACGTAACGATTGGGACGACAAACGACCCAGTCAGTTAAGACGGCATCGGCGTATGATTCATACCCAGTCTCTACGGTTTGGGCGACAACTTTCCACTAAAGAGGCACCCAGGAGGGTCAGACCCAGTGAAGATGAGCCCGTAGAGAGGAATGCCACTAGTGATGCGATCACAGAGAGCCCGACTATACCCACAGTTCAGAAGAGCCTAGATATCCAGCCAGTCCCTAGCATTACTGTTGCCAGTCACACGCCTGACGACATCGAACATTTTCTGGAAGGTGCAGTGGATCTTCCTAGCGATCTGTTACAGGACGCCCATCCAGTGAGTGACATTTATCGGCGCCAATGGCCCATGATACGGCACGTTTTCCACCGTGATCGCCCTGTTCCAGATATCTACAATTTCCCACTGACCGATCTCACCCGTCTACGCAGCTACGTGGAAGCCATCTTCACTGACCAAGCTACGGTCTTCAAACTGAATGTCGCTTTCGGGTACATCTTACGTCACAAAGAGACGGACCAGTCACGGTATTATTATGCCAGTAATAACAGCCATGTGTTTGACCAGCCGTTCACCATCATTAACCGGGCGTCGCTAGAGACGATGCTGGAGAAACTGGACACCGTGGATCCATTGAGATGGGCACATCGTCAACGCCCCAACACACAATGGGTCGTAGAGAGGGTCACCAATGCTACGTTCTTCGTTACCAAGCTGACCGACTACCCCCATCGGCTGAATGCGTCACCCTTGCACTGATGCGATCGTTAACTTAAGCTCAGTAAACACTTGTACCTAATGTGACGGTGCATTAATTAATAAAACATGGTGTTTGATATTTCAATTTGTTTTGCTATGAACATACTAAACATACCCAGGGCGGCTCCCCCAGCCTGGGTATGATGTAACATTGGGGATAATAAACTGTATAAACATTGCTGAACTTGTTATTCACGACAACCGCTTTCCGCTATACTTGGATGAAATATATACCCCGATGTGCTATAGTGTCCTTGCACACTTCCGGATAACCCGCGCGCGCGCTCACTCGGCCGGATCACCCGCGCGCGCTGCGGCCAGGTCGGGCCGGGGAAAACCCGGATGTTCTAGTACATGCATTCCATACGTCTAAGGAAAACATTAGAACTCGTCTGTGTTCGGAGGTCATTCTGAAACCGGAAGTGACGTCACACACCACCCACCAAACCACGTGACCTGCGCAGCAGAATGTTGAACACGAACGACACACTAGTGCAGGCGGATGCCCCTCACATAGGCTTCATATGGATACCTCACTCGATGCAATCGGCCCACTAGTGGCCCACCTCGAACCCAACACGTCTATTTCCATACGCTTTTCCCACATTTCCCTGTCTGCGCATGCGCAGAACGTGGAACACGAACGACACACTAGTCCAGGCGGATGCTCCTTCACGAATGCTTCACATTGATACCTCACTCGACTTCATCGGACCATTAGGGACTCACCTAGACCCCAACACGTCTATGTCCATACCCTTTTCCTACAATTCCCTGTCTGCGCATGCGCAGGATGTTGACAACGCACGACACACTAGTCCAGGTGAATGCTCCCTTACGACTGCTTCACATTGATACCTCATACCACTCCGTCGGCCCACTCGTGGCCCAGCTAGGCCCAAGAACGTCTATTTCCATACCCTTTCTCTACTGCGCATGCGCGGAATGACGTCAGTTCCACGTCACACCCAGCCCATTAGATACTCCCTCACGTATACTTTACATTGATACCTCACCCGATCCAATCGGCCCACCTAAACCCCCAAACGTCTATTTCCGTACTCTTTTCCCACAATCCCCTGTCTGCGCATGTGCAGAATGTTGAAAACGAACGATACACTAGCCCAGGTGGATGCTCCCTCACGACTGCTTCACATTGATACCTCATACGACTCCATCGGCCCTTTAGTGGCCCACCTCGACCTCAAAACGTCTATTTCCATACCCTTTCTCTACTGCGCATGCGCTGAATGACGTCAGTTCCACGTCACACCCAGCCCGTTGGATACTCCCTCACGACTGATTTACATTGATACCTCACTCGACCCAGTTGGTCCATTAGCGGTCCCTACAGATTGCCGATCATTCTCACGAAAACCCACGGTTTTGGGACTACTTTCGATCCGCGGAGGGAGACCGCATCACCGCCAGACCGCATCACCGCGGAGGAATCCATGCCCCCACGGTGACGCCCCATTCAGCCAGACCGGAAGTGACGTCATACACTTGCGCAGAACACTCCTGCGCACACCTCCTCATCACCTCCTCATTTCTGCGCACACCACTTTCTCTCGCATGCGCAGTGACAAGCCACTGGCTGTAAATCACCTTTGGTTACTACTCACGCTTTGAGAGAAACTTTGGTGGAACGCATCATGCCTGCACCAGGTGTCGAGCGTTGTGATTGGTCAGCCTAAATCGCACGCGCTCATCCCGTATATGTGTGTAGAACGATTGATCCCGGTATTTTATCCTGCCTAGGTTTTGCACAGAATTATACGGGAAAATAACAAAACGTGCAATTCAGAGCTGTCACGGTATGGAAAAACAAGGTGGCCTGTTGAAACATTAGTTGTCTATTTAAATTGACAACTGCATCCTGAATTAACGTTTAAGTTATTTTTTATATTTATCAAATATTGTTGAAAATTAAAAAACACAATGCTGGAATATCTGAGATACTGACTTTGTTTTGTTACATGTCTACTGACTCTTAATACCTCAGCAAAATTAAGTCCCCATATTGAATATTATGTTCTACGATAGACGCAAAGCATCAACTATTGAAACTGGTATCTGCTCGAATATGCACATCATCCTAAGTCAGTTCTTCTATCAAATCCGAGCCATGGCGGATAGCTTGTACACCACAACGAATATCAGTCACTTCAGTCGGAAATATTCCAGGGCGCATTCGTGAACTGGGCCTTCGTGTAAATATACCGAGATCACACGAGGGTGGCGTATTACCCCAAAACTCCGCCGTCCGTTCATTGGCTGATATTTTAAACGGATGGTTCTTGTAATATAACTGTAAAGCTCTCATCTAGGGACAGGGCTTTTTACGGAGTATACAGACCTGCATTACGGAGGATGGAATATGCATGCATTGCTTGGGAGACTAACAACACCACCATGTTACACAAGTTCACTTCCACCACCGCTAGATTAACATGGGCAACCCAGTGTACGGACTTTCATTGATTAATAATTATACTGAAACTAATGGGTTAATTGGTATAAATCCCGAGAAATCAACTTAAAATGAACAGACAGAATAGCTCTGGGTCCGATAGAGTGATAAAAAAGAAACGAAAAACAAGATTTAAAAAATGGCATCCGACGCCTGCTAGCAGACTCATCGATTTATCCATAAATGCCGTAGTGGAGAGAGCCATTTAAGCTGGTGATGTTTCATCCATGTGATCGTAGTGTCGAGTGAATACCGTCTTGTTCGAGTACGGTATATGGACGTGGAATTTTTTCATGGACAACCGCTACCTACTGACTATCGGGTCTGACGTTGGCTTTTATCCCGTGTTTGATTTAATGTTTGTAAGGGATCACGGAAGTTTAATGGGCGTCAGACTTGATCAGTTGATAATTTGACATTTGTAGGATAATCGAGAACGAGCGCGTTCTGCATTCTAAAGATGTCGCCGCGAATGACAATGGACGGAGGAGGAGAATTATCAGTCATCATAAAGAAAGTATTAGCTTGAGACCAGAAACAACAGTGAACGACACGACCGTATAATTATCATTGAATATTATCTTGACAACCTCAGGTATTCACCGGTAACAGTCGATATGAATAGTCGCGTTTCATCCGCCTGAGAGATGATCTTATCAATTTAATCGAAATATTCGT
Source organism: Hanleya hanleyi (assembly GCA_036873755.1). Lineage (NCBI taxonomy): Eukaryota > Metazoa > Mollusca > Polyplacophora > Lepidopleurida > Hanleyidae > Hanleya > Hanleya hanleyi. The sequence goes on from JAVTVY010006920.1 coordinate 34,366, forward strand.
TCAAGAGACGATTTTCTATGTTTGCCAATGATAAAATTATGCCAACGAGCAAACAGAGGATTTTTTATTTTTTTTTGCTTCGCATGATATGATCTGATAGCAATGTGAGTATGAGTGGGATTAGAAGATAAGAGTTCGTTGACGAGTGTCGTTCTCGTAAATTGATGTTGGTACTTTGAAAGTGTCTCCAAGATGCGAACACGGTAATATCTGTGTTAATCAGAACGGCTGTTGGGAGATACCTTCGGACGTCGCCCCGTGAAATCTCTATAACCAGCCTATGGGAACATAGAAATGTTTCAGTTTTTAATCACCGAAAAATATGCGAACGAAGCATTTGATTTTCCATGCTAGACCTATATACCACATTGGGGCATCGCCAAATTAGAACAAGAAATTCTTACAACCAAAATCGGTCAAAAGCGATGATGACTTCATTCCCCGGAAGAACCGTTCTTTACATCCTGTGCATGTCAACCACTATTGCTCGTGTTAAAGGTAAGCATTAAACAAAAATATATAAAAGTGTTAAATATGGTTTTTCTAAGTTCTCAACGAAAAATTGTAGGAAGATAATTTTTTTGTCATTTAGAAAGCGATCGTATAACGTTATTTTAGTATAGCAGCATATTCTGGTGCTGAAAATTGGTCGAGTGCGGGATTCGAACAAGCGACCCTGAGAGTAAGGCGGGACTCGACCAATTTTCAGCACTAAAGTCTGTTCTATGCTAGAGCGTAATCCCAAAATAACGAAAATAGTGGGATATGTTCTATGCTGTGTTCCTTGTATATAATAGTGGGATATGTTATATGCTGTGTTCCTTGTATATAATAGTGGGATATGTTATATGCTGTGTTCCTTGCATATAATAGTGGGATACGTTATATGCTGTGTTCCTTGTATATAATAGTGGGATATGTTGTATGCTGTGTTCCATGTATATAGTAGTGTGATATGTTCTATGCTGTGTTCCTTGTATATAATAGTGAGATATGTTCTATGCTGTGTTCCTTGTATATAATATTGAGATATGTTCTATGCTGTGTTCCTTATATATAATAGTGGGATATGTTCTATGCTGTGTTCCTTGTATTTAATAGTGGGATATGTTCTATGTTGTGTTCCTTGTATGTAGTGGGATATGTTCTATGTTGTGTTCCTTGTATATAGTAGTGGGATATGTTCTATGCTGTGTTCTTTGTATATAGTAGTGGGATATGTTCTATGCTGTGTTCCTTGTATATCGTAGTGGGATATGTTCTATGCTGTGTTCCTTGTCAATAATAGTGGGATATGTTCTATGCTGTGTTCCTTGTATATAATAGTGGGATATGTTCTATGCTGTGCTCCTTGTACATGTTTGTAACTCTCATTATCCGAGACACATTGACAAGACTTATTTCACCTCAATATGATTTTCTCGCATGCTGTGCATGCAGTTTTCACAGGGAAATTATGTTTCCCATTTGCGTTCAAAATAATAGGTTAACTGCTCTGAACACACGAGATAAAATTCATTTCAGGTTCGGTGGAGATTTCGCTGAACCGTCCTGGCACATCTCCACCAAAGAAAGAAAAATTAATTAAAATCCAAAAACGAGTTTAAGTGAGAGTCTAAACCTTGGAAAAATAAATTCTCAGTTTTCGAGTCATAATCTAATTACTTGGCGATTTTTGTCTGGATCGCCACCGCATAGCGGTGTCGATCACACTATGCTGCAACTCACGAAATATCTGAAAATGTGTACGTGCACTATAATGCAATGACCCCGTGTTAACCTGTATCACTCCGCCAGTGATTTTCACTGTGTTTGAGTCATATATCAGGGTATTAACCAGAAAATGAAGAAAAAACAGTAATCGTTTATGTTAACTAGAAATAAAACGAAATCTGAATTTGAGTGTATTTCATATTCATTTCTTCGCCCAGGGATTGCTTGAATCCGTGGACTATTTTTTGTTCTTTGCATTCTCTGGTTCCGAGCGATCGGCTCAAAACCGGTTCTCAGCGCCCACCTGAGCTAACTCATGCCAGCGCTGTGCTGTCACCGTAGACTGTTGTAAATGTAAATTGATGACCTGGTAATATGGTAAGCTGCCCACCTCGTGGTGTTTGCCGTCTCTGCGGTTTTGCGTCTGTCTGAGTTTGCGGTAAGTCAGATTACTTATAATATATATGCCTGGTGTTTATAGTTCGTAATTTGTTTGTTAATAACGATAGCGTTGGAGAGCCAATTTGTGCGAAAATCCCTGTTGATGTTGCTGTACGAGCAGACGTTGCAAATCTTGTTCCTTGACCCGAGTGTCGCACTTGACAGTTTCAGGTTCTGGGATTATGAAGACCCCAGTTTTCAACACTCGTACGTTCTTTCCCGTGAAGTCGGCGTTCGTTACTATTTTAATGTGTACGCATACTGCATGGAATATATTTCCAGAGGAGATATGTGTCGAAGCAACAACAATAGTATTTACATTTTTCTCGTCTTGTGAACTTGACCGGATCCTGTTCAGTGCAAATTTACGTATTCTGGGGGACTCGGCTCACCGAATATAATTTACTTTCAAAAAGTTTGAACAACAAAACTTTCCGAAAGCGGAAACAACAGAATTTGTCAGGTACCGCTTTGGAAAAGTTTTGGTGTTGATGGTGTTCAAACTTTTTCAAACTAAATTATATACGCATTGATCGTGCAGCAACAACGGAGCAACAACAGGAATTTTCGCACTTTGTCCGCTATCGTTGTCAACAAACAAATTTACTATAAACACCATGCAGGCATATATAAGTAATCTTGGGGACTTAACGCAAACTCATGCAGCTCTTGCAAATATCTGTGCTACACAGAACTAATATGAAATAGGCAAAGCCTAGAAACGAACGAAGTATACTTCTTTTGTTCGCTTCTGACTTTGCCTTTTTCGTATCATTTTTTTTTTTCGCAAACCATATATAGTCACTGTTATATTACGGAAGCTTAGAAGGGACATTGAAAATTATATACATATAGGCGCAGCCTAGTGCGAGTTCTTTTCATTTTTCTGGTCGTTTGTGGCTTGGTGATTTCTGATGAAATACTGGCAACCCAAAAGTTTGGAATTGCTGTGGTTGTGGATGATGCGTTGAATATTTGATCAATCGGGAAACGTATTGTTCTTTATCTGACATAGCAGACTGCCTATACCATATAGTATATGTTTCACACATTTCAAGGTCCGAAAATATGAATTATTTTCAGTATAATCAAATGCAGTCGATCAGAATTGATACTCTGGATCGGATCTGGGATAAAGTATGTTGATCGAATATATAAACCACAAAATATTGGGATGCTTCTTCATTATAAATTAATTTGAGGAATGAAACTGATAGAATTGTTTTAATTTTATCCTTGAATGAAAAATTAAGAATGCCAAACTGTTCCAAGAGAGATATTATTATATAATGGACAGAAATATTGCGATGTTTATAGTTACATATAATCAAATTATTGTAAACAAATGAAAAACAAGCTTGGTAGCTTATGAAGCCAGGACATTCCACCTTGAGGACATTTACCCCTGTAGACATTTCCCTAGATATTTCCTCCTTCAAACATTTCCCTCTGTGGACATTACCCACTCCCCCCCTTTTTTTTGTATTATAACTACAAATGTATAACACACTGAAATATTTTAAGATACTTTCAACAAGATTTGTATAATTTAGTAAAATATTGTAATAGATATCTTGGGTTTTGCCATGAATTACTTTCTCTTCAACAGGGCACTATTTTGACATGCATAATTCATCTCAGCATATCTGTGCTAATAAATAATTCCATTGAATTGCGCAAGTGTATGTTACATTATTGATTGTTCGCCTCATGTATAGGTGTTGTTTTTTTTTCATTCATGTAGGTTCTAATTAGCAAATAAACATCTATTCTATTCTATCGTATGGATCAAAATATTTATTTATTTATGACTACATAATAGTTGTTAACGTATAGGATGTATACTACCGGTACCGTAGCTATTGTTTTATCATGCCGAATTATAGAAAATAATGAATAATAATAGAGAAATGCCCCAAATTTGTTTTTGTCAATATTTCAATTTTGTTA
>JAVTVY010006921.1:0-42155 GCA_036873755.1 Hanleya hanleyi
CGTCGAGCTCACCGCTCAACACCCGTTTAAATTTGGTCCAGCCGTCACGGTGTAGCGTAACTGTATTCGATACGGTCTCAGCGCGCGACCAGCAAACATCTCCACGGTCTTCAACGATGGTGACTTTATCTTCATAGACGTGTAACCCCACCAGGGGTGTAAGGGGAAGGATGGCTCGTAGGACTGGTGACATGGTTGATCCAATGACGAACGTTGAATGACACACACTCTGACTGTCTCTCGTATTTATGGTCAGGTCCCTCGGTGACATGGTTGACCCAATGACGATCGGTGAATGACGCACACTGTGACTGACCCTCGTATATATCGGTTGCACATAAGCGCATCTGTGGAGGCTCTGAAAAGCCGTTCTTTTTCTGTCGCTGTCATTGCCACAGCGTCAGGGTCAATAGGGCAAAGACCATTACTAGGCCAACGAGCCGTCGCTGGTTCCGGCGTGAGCGCTCGTGGTCCATAGTCCGGGCATCAAGGATGGCTGTCATAGTCCAGTAGTGGTGGGTGATAGCACGCCTCTCCATCGAGTGCACTAAGAGCGGGCATTCCAGCACAAAAAATTTTGACGAAGAGTTACAAGTTACAAGAGCAACAGGTGGAGAGAAAAACTTTAGACGTTCGAAGTGCGGTTCTTTTGACCCGAAATTCACCCACGCACTTCCGGTGATGCCGCGCAGGCGTGCGGCCGGATAACGGGCCCGCGCGCTGCGGCCGGGCCGGGCCGGGAAGGGTTGATAGGAGTTTTCCCCTATTGTAGGGGTAAAGTCCGTGTTCCGCTTTTTATATTTTTTCTGGAGAAACTTTTACATGCCTACGGATACGGAGACGATATTCATCCTGACCCACCCTACCTCTCTCAGCAGGCCTCGATAAGCCCGGGGGACCGATATTCGGCCTTTGGGATAGGGGTCTTCCCCTTTTTTAGGGGTAAAGTCCGTGTTCCGCTTTTTATAGTTTCGGGACAAATCCTAAATTGACATACACCCACTCCCCCACCCTACCTCTCTCAGCAGGCCCCGATAAGCCCGGGGACCGATATTAGCCCTTTGGGATAGGGTTGATAGGAGTATTTTCTACGGTAAAGTCCGTGTTCCGCTTTTTATATCTGGAGAAATTTTACATGCACCCACCCTGCCTCTAGAGGGCAGCACCATCGATGCCAAAGGGGAATCCCCTTTTTGTTTGTTTATTTTTTGCGGCGATATACTGGACAATAAACGCTCGACCCTCGGATGCTAGACTCGTCCTAATAACATCGTCCAACACCTATAGATTATGTTATATATAAGTCTTCCTTCCCATGGTTTCATGGAAAAACCCTGACCTTGAACTAGTGTGATCACGTGACCTCCCCGTGATGGAAAAAACCCAGAACCCAGTCAGTACATGCATTCCATAGTCAGACATATCCAGGTCACGCCCGATTCACGCAGACCGGAAGTGACGTCATACACCTGCGCACTCCCCATGATGGAAAAACCTCAGAAGCAAATCAGTACATGCATTCCATACAGTCAGACGAGGTCAAAATACTCGCTTCTGATTGGCTGTCAAAGGTCACGATATGCAAATTTTTTAGGTCAAAGGTCAATAAGCTATTTAATACTCTTTCTATACTCGCAGACCGGAAGTGACGTCATACACCTGCGCACTACCCGTGATGGAAAACGCCCAAAACCAAGTCAGTACATCCCATACAGTCATACCCAGGTCACGCCCGATTCACGCAGACCGGGAGTGACGTCATACACCTGCACACTCCCCATGATGGAAAACCCCCAAAACCAAGTCAGTACATGCATTCCATACTGTCAGACGAGGTCAAAATACTCGCTTCTGATTGGCTGTCAAAGGTCACGATATGCAAATTTTTGAGGTCAAAGGTCAATGAGAGTCAATATTCACAACAGGTCAGTATATGCATTCCTATCATTCAATATGACCTTGAACTATCACGTGACCTTCCCGTGATGGAAAAAACCCAGAACCAAGTCAGTACATCCCATACAGTCATACCCAGGTCACGCCCGATTCACGCAGACCGGAAGTGACGTCATACACCTGCGCACTCCCCTTGATGGAAAAAGCCCAGACACAAGTCAGTACACACATTCCATACAGTCAGACATACCCTCAGCCCTCTATATACTTGAGACTACTTTCTGTCCGCGGAAGCAGACCGCATCACCGCCAAACCGCATCACCGCGGAGAAATCCCCTAACATGTCTAAACATGATCCAAGATCAGATGATGGACGGGATGAGAGGATACAAGTGAGTACATGCTCAAGTGCACTCATTGACCTTTGACCTCTCCACCTCCACGTGACGTCACAGAGGTCAAAGGTCAATGTGACTCTATATCATTGCTGTATACTACTCCCCTAGCCCTGGGTTAAGCGGAATTAAACAGAAGTTACGAAACGTAACGCCATAAATCTTGCATGCTGCGCTCGTAATTTGCGGGCCCTCGGTGGCCGAGTGGTCTAAGGCGCTTCGCTGGTGACCGCTAGCCTCACACCGCTGAACCGGCATGGGTTCGAGCCCAGCTGGTCCATGTGTGAAAGTTTGTCAGTTACTTGCCGAAGGGCGGTGGTTCTCTCCGGGTACTCCGGCTTCCTCCACCAACCAAACTGACTGTCACCATATGAGTGAAACAAACTTGAGTGTGACATTAAGCCAAATTCCCCCCTCCTCCTCGTAATTTGCTATAAGGATGCGATATGTATCGCCAAATTTGAGAAACTTTCACTGGAGGCGCTTGGTGGTATAACCTGTTTTATAAGATTCTGCAATAATGTACATAGTTTTTTTCTACTTCTTAGGGAGCCAAAACAATTTCACCTTATGAATGTGAATGCATCCTAAATCTGCATTCAATACAGATATATGTTTTTTTCATTTTACTCTATCGTTATTTTTTTTCTGTGCCTTTTTTGTTTGGTTTTGTGTCGTGCGCGGTTTTTTGTTTTTGTTTTTTTCGCCGTCTCTGGACTTCGCTTTGACGTGTGGGTTATTGTTTTTCATGATTCACGCTGTAGAATACGATGGCCATTGGCCATTGGGTAACTTTTGCTAAAAAGTTATCGTGTGCGTGCGCAGTGCATAGGCAGGCCTGAGGAGTCGAGTTGGACTATCCGTGGTCCAAATAGGCCGTGGGCGGTATTCTATTGAAGCTGTCACAGAGTCAGACTGGGCGGTATGTAGTGGAAATACCACACATCTGCACATGCGCAGTGGAAAAGGGCAGTAGAATGGACGTTTTGGGCAGGTGAGGACCAATATTGGTCCAAATGGGTCGTGTGAGGTATCATAGTGAAGCACTCGTGGGGGAGTGTCCGACTGAACGTGTGTGTAGTGGAAATACCGTCCATCTGCGCATGTGCAGTAGAAAAACGGTATCGGTGTGGACGTTTTGAAGTGGATATGGACTATCCTTGTTTCTAATGAGCCGCTAATATGCCGTGTGGGGTGGACTAATGTGACATCATCAGTAGTAGAGAAAGCGTAGTTACAGTCCAGTTGCTCCTTAATAGTAGGGAAACATAAACCCAGTATATTTGCACTTTTCGGAGAGTTTTACAGTAACGCCGTATCGCCATATCTTAACGCCTTATCTTAACGTCTAGGCATAACGCCTTAGCGCCCTATCGTAACTTCTTAACGTATTGTCAACCATCCGATCACACGCACATATTGTGACCATTGGCACCTGAACCTTGATGGAAGTGATGTCATCAACGGAAGTGACGTCATCATTTGCGTCATCGCACGCGTATGCTCTCACCTGATGGTGGTGCCGGTATCCGGGGAGAGAAACTAGGGCAGAAATGTTCAAATCAGGAGAGACAACGGAAGAATGAGCCAAATAGACATCTCCCCGGTCGACTGTGCACTGTGGGATACGCTTGATTTGATGGACAGTAATGCCCGCCAAGGCCTAGCGTAACGCTTCAACGCCCTGGAGAAATAGCTCAGAACCTCTGATGAGCCCAGATATCCCATAATATTCATCGAAATACCGGAAGTGACCGTATCACAGCAGGAAATGACCGCCTCACCGCAGAGGAAACGCGTATAGATACGCTTTTACTACTACTATGGTGATGAGCGGATATTCAGGACGGTGTCCGTGTAATTGAAGGTGGGCGTAAGCTAATAGTCAGGATGGTGTCACTGTAATTCAAGATGGAGGTGGTCTAATATTCAAGATTGTGTCATTGCAATTGTAGATGGGGATGGTGGTTCAGAAGGAGGACCGTTACCTATACAATCCGCAATGTTCTCTCCGAGCCGACATTTGAGCACACACAGGAAGTGGTCTTCTACAGAGGGGAAACCTTTCAAAGAATTATGGAAAGGGCTGCAAACAAAAACAGCAAATTCAGGTAAGTTCGGTCGTGGTAGTCTTGGAATTTGGCTCAAGATCAAGCGCCTCTACTTGAATACAACGAAGTAGTAAGCAGGCTACGAAATAGTTCCTTGGTCCGGTTCGGTTCGGTCACATTTACTTGTCAATTGAACAAATCCTCCAACTTAATGGCGAAGTTTGCCGACAGTTTGAAATTCGCGAACGAACGCAATAGAGATTACTTACTTGGTAGGTATACAATATAATCAAAATACTATGAAGCCAATTATAAAGACTGATCTTGAAGTTGACTAAATTAATTAAAGAAATTGAGCTATATATATATATGCATATAATTACACGACGGATTTAAATACGATGGTGATGTTTAGTAGTGACCAACGTCACCGGTCACCGGTCACCGTTCTTAGACCATATACATTCATGGTGGGGCGCGTTGTGTTTACGTAATACCAATGCAACCAATGAATATAGGACACTACAGAGAGTTTGTATTATCACCTGAACCTGATGTTCATTGAACGCCCACAATCAATACAATCAAAATGTGAGTGGGATACACCCGATGGAACGATCCATAATTTTAACTCTTATCAGAAAAAAGGCCTACACGTCGTCGTGGGTGCAGACAGCGCTGTCACAGTCGTGTGTCGGTACTTTTTATGATAAGCATAAATGCAATCGGATTTCTTTTGGACTACTCAACAGTAGGGAAGGAACATCGCTGTATTTTTGGAGATCATTACGAAACTGCTTTTCTGTTCTGCATTTTAAGTGTGCCTTCGAAGTAATAATGACATAGAAATAACACACTATATTGATTTAACAGATTCAACGCCAAATTCTTCAATTTCGAGTTGGGATACTCCGTCACGCATTTAAATGATGTGTTTGGGGACAGTGCTGATTCGACATTCTGGGCGTTTCTGAAAGCATCTGATGGACTGTTACGTGTCGGTAAGTGATATCCTGGTACAGCTCTATGGTAAAGCGTTTTCGAGAGCACCCTAAGAACTGTTACCTGTCGGTAAATGATATCCTATTACGGCTCCATGGTGAAGCGTTTCTGAGAGCAACCGATGAACTGTTGTTACCTGTCGGTAAGTCATATCCTAGAACAGCTCTAGGATAAAGCGTTCAATTTTTTTTTTGAGTCGACAGCTCCACTATTCCTGTTTAGGCATTCGTGGAAAATTCTGTACCGGTGCGTTGTTCTAGCACAACTAGGCTGCGATTCGATATTGGTTAATTATGCCAGGGTAAAATTCTTGTAAACAGAAAAAGGGGATTTTCTCTTATTGCTCGCTAACTGTTTATTGGGTTGTTTGGCTAGCCAGCCGCGAATGTCCAGTGTTGAGTTCAGAGCCAACGTTCGTTGACTTCTGATGGCTATTATATTATGTTGGGCATAGGATGGAAACTCTTCTGGAATGTCCAAATTTCATACTACGAGTTGCAAAGCTACATATTTTGGAGCATAACCGATGTTGTTTTCCCACTTGGTTGCCTATAATTTGAAGCAAAAGCAGCTCAGTCGTATTTTACTGTCCAATTGCATTGCCGTCGTCTGGCAATATCAAACCCCAAGTCAATATAGTCCCTCCCCCTCATCTCTTCAGTGGGCATGCCCAAGTCAGTACCCGAACAACTGAATTCCAACTGCGACTGTCACACAAGGTTCTTTAACGTTAAAAAAAAGAAAAACAAAGAAAACAAAATTGGATAAATAGACTTGATAAACGGACTTGTATCAGGTTACTTGCCAGTATACCCGCACACCAAACGGCCAAACAAATCGTAATGAGTTGTTGTAGTAAGGTTTACTTGGTTAATCGTGACTTTTTATTGCTATGTTTTTCAGGTGTGAGCAATTATCGTCCCAGACGTGGCGAACATCTGATTCTGAACTTCACTAACTCACCAACCGATCTCTAGTCGGGACCAGTTTCAATTTTAACATTCAACTATCCAACTATGGTTTTTAATGTTTTCTCAAATTGACTGTATTTTCTTCTATTCTCTGGGATTTTATTCTGTATTACATTTGTCATATATTTTTCCATAGTTTTCTTCTGTTGCTTTAATTTAAAATATTTTTTTCCCTCTTTCATCATCAAATTTGTATACTAATGTTTTTATATCAATTGATCTATTAATAAAATAAGTTTTCAATGTCAGCGTACAATATGGCATAGCCATCGTGTTCTCTTCTTAAATATGATCGTTTTGATGGCGAATGAGACGGAGTCCTACCAAAGTTAAAATGCGCGACAGAAAATTCTGAAGTCTTTATGTCTATTATAATTTCTGTGCGATCAAACTATTTTGACTATCACATAACTACACTATTTTCTTGCTCTCGTCCAATCAGTGCACCATTCTACCGTTTCGGAGTCAGATCAATACAGTATCGCTATCAGTGTGACTGGCCACACGTGGACGCTGAGGGGTTTTCCGGCCAGGTGCCACTCGGCACAGGTTCGTAGTACATGTAGGCTGTACTGATCTCGCCCATCACTGGTAGGAATCCGTATTGGCATCCATGTTTAAACTCCTTGCAGGCACAGTATCACGCCCTGACTCTGAACAACGCATGTCAGCAGTATGACTTCCGTTGCCATGGAGATCGGCTCGAGATGAAATTCCAGGAGAAACACCTCAAATTAGACGACACCCTTGAGCGGCAGACTCAAGAAAATATATTAATTTCTCTTAGGTATATATTTTATTTCATGATATTGGGAGAATACAACGAAGACTATGTGTGCGGAAGTACATCCCATAGTATGTGGTGTGCCTCACGTGCGGCGGATAACGGTTTGCACCTGAGTCCCTACACCATTAATGCGCTAGGTACTAGGACTTCAACGGAATAGGCAGAGCAGTTGCGAATGGCCAGGTGCAGGTCACACTCGACACGGCCTGGGATAATGTAGGACATCAGTACCTCGTTTCGCACTGCTAGGGATCCATATTGGCATCCATGTTCTGCCTCTTCACTGGTGAATAGCAGACAGCTAACCCCTTAACGTATCAAACACAGTAGTAACGCAAAACGCCGGAGAATTCTGTTCACACTGTTTATTGCTGGATCTCTGTTAACGTGTAATGTGTGTAGTGGTAAATAGCTGTAAAAGAAACGAAAAAGTGAATTACTGAACAAGAAACGGAAAAAGTGAATTACCGAACAAGTACGACAATATAAATGTTTTGCTATTCATCTACAGTTTTGGAAATGCTCAGAAGAGTAGTGTCCCTTTGATCGGTAGACGAGCTTTCTTCAGCAAGCCAGCAAGAGTATTGGCCCTTGATTTACAAAACATTCGAGCTGGACTAGTTTCCGTAAATACAAAATGCGACTTACAATAAGCTAGTTCCTTTGAATAAACTATATATATATATATGACCCTAAAGGTTTGACAGAAAGGAATTGCTAACAGTTACTGATGCATGTAAAGTCAGTCTACAGCGACATACAATAATTACGAAACATTACATAACATGGCGTTATTGTTGGTAAGTTCACGTGTTAGATCATTCACGACTTAGCCTTTCAATATGTTCTGAATAAATGAAATAAGTGCGCTGCATAAGCGTAAGAGTTCAATAAATCATACTAACACAGTGGCGGCTGCAGGGTTGACGCGACAATGGCGATTCACTGCAAAGTTCGACTTTAGAGAAAACAGTAACATGCTTTCCTAAAAAACAGTACTGGTAAATGCGCCTTCAACACAGAAGAGTGCAAATCTAAAAATAAACTATTAACAACTGGAATGTATAATCCAGTACAATCCATGTTGAAAGCACAACATTACGCGGAAACTCCGAACAGCGCATGTCAGCTGGAAATATCTCAAATTAGAAGAGATCCGTTGGGGGTATGAATTCAAGGGAATATCCATTTCATTTGGATATATATTTTATCCCCTGATAAGGGAGAAAAACAACGAGGACTATGTGAGCGAAACATCCTATAGCATGTGGTGTGGCGGCCTCACGTGCGGCGGACCACGGTTTACATCTGAGAGTTGTAAAATCCTTACACCATGAATAGGCCGACCCGTCGCGTATGGTTCAGGTCATTCGCGACTGCTCAGCGGATTCAGTTGGAGTCATCTGACCTCGCTCAATATGGAACGGATTTTACAGCTCTCAGCTAGCTCAATCTCCTGGCTTCGATTGCATATACATTTCGTCCAGTTAAGCGATTGTAGGAATGATATCTGTCCCACCGTCGTAAAGATGTAGAAGGGAAAGAACACTTCGCATGATTCCATGATCTTCCATGCATTGGATGAGGTTTGGCATGGATGATCAGCGCGTGATCGGTAACGCATGAATGAAAGAAAGGATGGGTACCGGTTCTAATTTTAGATTGTAGTCATAGGTAACTACCCCGCCAATCCCCTTCATCTTTAAAAGTCCATCATTATGTTGCTAAGCCATGTCACCGCTCTTTTGATCTTCAGCTCTCCTCAAAATGAGTTCGTTTGTGTTACTGGTGTTATTTATGACACACTTGAAATGTATACTGGCAAGCTTGGCGAAACTGAATAGATAGAAACCGGAACTAAATTGTGTGACATATTTTGCGTAATAACCCGTGCGCATAATAAGGTAACAGTTCAGTACTTTGTTTTGTCTGTTTGAGAGATTAAAGGAGAAGAAAACATGTGACTAATGTATACAATGAACGAAAGATCTATCTCCCCCGTATCCAAAAATGTAAGCAAATATTTTCTGCGATTTTTTACCACCGATCTATTCATATCGAAACATCAAAAACTGGAGCCTGTGGACGGATTCATAAGTGCCGCTATTACAAGGGCTTGCGTCTATTTTAACCAATCAGAAATGCCGAAAACATATTGTGCGCATCGCTGCGTGACATCAGCCGGGCTCATACTCACTTTCGCCATGTACGTTAAAGCATGAGAAGCTCTCGGGACTGGAGGTTTATATTTTGTAAACTGTTATAATTTGATAGTGGTAGTGTGTCAATATTCCGCAAATACACAGTCATCATGCCGCAGTGTGTGGCGTTCGGCTGTTCTAAAGGAACTGGGAATCCAAACCTGCCAAAGACGTGACAATTCATCGGTTCCCAATGTTGAAACCCGATGTACTGAAACAGTGGGTGCATAACGTCAGTCGGCAGGATTTTACTTCAAACGCATCAGAGAAGAAGTTTTGCACAGTGAGGCTGATGCAATAAATTGGATTGAGTTTATTAGTCTTTCAACACTATTTCAGTCATATCACGACGTTCGGTTCCTATTCCTGTCAAATTGCAATCATTTCAATGTAAGAAAGGCTTGGTTTGTAATATATCTCCATGCAATGTCATTATATTTTCGCCTTCCCCGCTAGAGAGCGGCGAGGCCCGGATGACGTCACACGCTTAGACGACCTGAGCAAAAATGGCGGCACGCTTGAGAGACAACGATGCGCAGGTTGAACGCCGATTTAATCGAGTGTAAAAAATATTTGCTTACATTTTTGGATACGAGGGAGATAGATCTTTCATTCAGTGTATACATTAGTCATATGTTTTCTTCTCCTTTAATCTTACAAGCCGACTTCTCCGTGGTCACTTCGAGTTAGTCTTGATACATCAGCCGACCGACTCTGTTCAAAAGAATTTATAAATATTCAAGAAACGCCATTGACCACGAATGCATTTGAATTTCGAATACATCGTAAGAGTGGGTTATTGATTGGCTGTCCTAATATCCGGTCACCCTATATACCGCCATATTAGGAGAAATGACATAACTACTGAGAGAATACGTCACCTTAGACACAGTCATTGGATTCGGATTTGATCGTCTCTGATCGTTGATCGTCTACATGTGCCAGAACACGAGAGTGTCCACAGTTCCTATTATTCTGGACACTGATCAGCTTCAGGTGATCCTGTATGAAGGCTTCTATGGTTGGCCATCCCTGCTAGAATTCGTCATTTACAGGATGCCTGTAAATGATATATACCATGGTATAAAATGCCAAGCCTGCCATAATTCGTATTTACAGGATGCCTGTAATTATTTTGTACCATGGTATAAAATGCCAAGCCTGCCATAATTCGTATTTACAGGGTGCCTGCAATTATTTTGTACCATGGTATAAAATCGCCAAGCCTGCCACAATTCGTATTTACAGGATACCTGCATTTATATACCATGGTACAAAATGCCAAGCCTGCCATAATTCGTATTTACAGGATGCCTGTAATTATTTTGTACCATGGTATAAAATCGCCAAGCCTGCCATAATTCGTATTTACGGGATGCCTGTAATTCATTTAGCCGTAAGTCGTAAATTTGCGCCTTCTTATCATTTCCACCAATGATATGCGCTTTTACAAATTTGGTGCCGGGCTTTACGCAACCTCCAAACAGGGTTATCTCTCCTCCTGCCAGTCGATCGACCCTGCCCTCAGTAACTATACAAGGCGAAAAACGCCCTGGCAGTCTCCGCACAGTGAGTCTTCACCAAGCCATGTAGCCTTTGTCGGAGATTAAAAGTGCGAGATTATCCGAACTGCTTGGTATCGCAACAACTTGAATTAACCAGAATTAATCAAGTGCAGCACATCTGTTCATCTCTTTACAACAACAACATTTCGACTACATCAAGGCATGGAGCCCAATATAGATTGAGAGAACACTCCGTGACATCAATGGTCAAAATTTGGCCGCCGACAGTGATAAAACTAAGCTCCTTGGTTATTTTATGACCGCTTATCTTTCCACATGGTGGGCTGACTTACCAGGCTTTCAGGGACTCTCGGCTAATTCCGCAATGTTCCGTGGTGGTATGAGCATGTAAATTTAGGGAGTTACATCCTGATAATGTAAATGTGTTAAAAAGGCGATTTTCGCTCGTGTGAGCACCCTAATCGAATGTCGAAATGTGTAAAGCAGCCAGCCATCTCACCAATGCCATCTGTCCATTCATATTATCCGGAAGTCTCCGGAAAATATTTTATTTTACGAGAACAATTCACTCAGCTTGAATATATATGTTTATTCGTCCATATATGTGGATCTAGTTTACCGATTTCAATGTTTTTTGCACCAAAAGGCATCATCTTCCAAGCCTGATTTCCTGGCTACCATGATTTCCAACTACAGCCATTATTTACAGATTGGTCGGTTTACGGTTGGTTGTAGTTTATCTCCGCCCAGATTACTGTAACCAGTGTTGAAAGATGGACCAGAGTTTCAAGATATCAAGTGCATTGATTGCTGTCAGTGGCCAGACCTGAACACATAGGACAGACTGACAGCAATAAAACCAGCAGTGTCAACAAATTAAGACCTCATTATCTAGCCTGTTTGCTTTGATATTTCTTTGAGCAGGGCTCTAAGCGGATTAAACACAGACGGTGGTAGATGAGACTGATAATAAGATGTTATTCCTCCATCCAGAGTAGGCTCCATGATCAAGGCTAACGGTCGTTTGTTTGAAAACAAATCAGCGATGCTTTCTTTATCGGAATTAAATGGTCCCGCACATTCACATCTGCAAAATTATATATCTTCGTATTTAGTATGTGGACTGTTTTGGCTGGTAAAATTCAGGTTTTGTGAAATGATGTTTTGGTACATGGCTATATGTATGGAAACCCTTTTATATACTTGCATGTTTTATCTGTTGTCTGATGTTTGTATAGTTGTGTATGTAAATGTTTTATATGTATGTATGATTGCGTTTTAGCCCTGCTGGGCACAACTTTTACGCAAATAAACTATTCTATTCTATGTAAATTGACTGAGAGCAGGGTGGATCGACAGACAGAAGGGAAGATGACGCTGTTTAGAGGTTGTGTAAAGCCGGGCACCAAATTTATAAAAGCTGATATCATTGGTGGAAATAATAAGAAGGCGTAGATTTACGACTTACGGCTAAATGAATTACAGGCATCTTGTAAATACGAATTGTGGCAGGCTTGGCGATTTTATACCATGGTACAAAATAATTACAGGCATCCTGTAAATACGAATTATGACAGGCTTGGCATTTTATACCATGGTATATATTATTTACAGGTATCCTGTAAATACGAATTGTGGCAGGCTTGGCGATTTTATACCATGGTACAAAATAATTACAGGCACCCTGGAAATACGAATTATGGCAGGCTTGGCATTTTATACCATGGTACAAAATAATTACCTTGTTCCATTTCTACACAAAACACCTTCCTTCACACCCCAAAAATATCCACTTTGACTACAACTCCTACCGAGGACGTCAGCAATGACGTCACAGATGATCCGCGTATCCCTCAAGTCGTGGTCCACACAATGAAAGCTTTGCTTTGACACCTCACACGACGCATTCGGACCAAGAATGGTCCCTCAATCGTTCAAACACATCCCGACGCACCTCCAGAATGACCACTTTACTTACTACACCACAACTGCGCATGTTCAGATTGGCGCGACTTTCAATAAAAAACATGCCAGTCTGACTCTATCCCACGAAAGCTTCACTAGGACACCCCAGTAGTGTACAAAGGCTAAATGGGCAGGAGTTTCACCCGGATGTAGAGGTCATTTGTGGCGGTCACGTGGCGGGAGGAGAGGTCACGGGGAGTATAGTTCCGGCAGAAGGACCAAAAGCTACCTCCAATCCAGGAGAGTTCCAATTGTTGGAGGGGATGTATTCAGGATGTATTCATCCGCGGTGATGCGGTTTGGCCGCGGTTTTGGCGGTGATTCGGTCTCGGGAAAAAGCTTCCGCGGAGAAAAAGTAGTCCCTAGATAAAATGGTCCGATGGGGTCGAGTGAGGTATCAAAGTGAAGCTTATGTGAATCTGATGGGCTGGGTGTGGGGTTGAACTATCGCCATTCTGCGCATGCGCGGTGGCCGAAGGGTATGAAAATAGCCGTGTTGGAGCTAGGGGAGTGACTCATGGTCCAATGGGGTCGAGTCAGGTATCAAAGTGAAGCATTCGTGAAGGGGCATCTGATGGGCTGGGTGTGGGGTTGAACTATCGGCATTCTGCGCATGCGCGGTGGCCCAAGGGTATGGAAATAGACGTGTTGGAGCTAGGGGAGCTACTCATGGTCCAATGGGGTCGAGTGAGGTATCAAAGTGAAGCATTCGTGAAGGGGCATCTGATGGGCTGGGTGTGGGGTTGAATTAGGGTCATTCTGCGCATGCGCGGTGGCCAAAGGGTATGAAAATAGACGTTTTGAGAGCTAGGGGAGTCCCTAATGGACCAATGGTGTCGAGTGAGGTATCAAAGTGAAGCATTCGTGAAGGGGCATCTGATGGGTTGGGTGTGCGGTAGGAATATCATGCGCAGACGCAATGCGGAGCTCTCGTCCAATCAGAAGCGAGTATTTCAAATCCGTCACAGAGCTCTCGTCCAATCAGAAGCGAGTATTTTGACCCGGTGCATTATGGGGCATATCCAAGATGGCGGCACGTATGTTCAAGATGGCGGCACATCCGGTGTCGAAAACTGGCCATTTTGTCGGGCTGTGGTCACCAAGTGTCGAAAACTGGACCCTGTATGGGTCCCGCTAGACGTTTTGGAGCTAGGGGCGTCCCTAGTGGACCGATGGAGTCGAGTGAGGTATCAAAGTGAAGCATTCGTGAAGGGGCATCTGATGGGCTGGATGTGGGGTTGAAATATCGGCATTCTGCGCATGCGCGGTGGCCCAAGGGTATGAAAATAGCCGTGTTGGGGTGTAGGTGGGCCCCTAGTGGGTCGATGGGATCGAGTGAGGTATCCATGTGAAGCCTAGGTGAGGGAGTTACACTAGGGTGTCGTATCCATTCTGCTGCGCAGGTCACGTGGGGGTTGTGACGTCACTTCCGGGTTTTTCACTAAAACTACCTCCAAACCCAGAAGAGTTCCAACGTTCAACCCTCCGGGTTTTGTTTTTCCCGCCTCGCCCCGCCCCGCCCCGCCCCGCCCCGGCCGCAGCGCGCGCGCGTCATCACCGGCAGTGCCCGCGCGCGCGCGCGCGTCAATGTAGGGAGAGGTTAAATCGACAACATAGAACTTATAGTCATCAACTTAATCTATACGTGTTAGACGAGTCTCTTCACTCACCGTATACACGCACCTCAATGAAATGTCCGCTCCAAACCTAGACCAAAAACACGTACTTGGTCTGTGGGCTGATTTCATTGGCTCTCTATTTTTACTATAGTGCTCTTGCATTCTAACCTTGATGGGTTACATTTTGGCCCCATCCTACACCACTGATTTCAGTTTGACGGAATCTCCACATTGGGCATTGATGCATTATTTATTCTGTACTATACAATCGGATAGCGGTTGTCGTGAATAACAACAAGTTCAGCAATGTTTATATATTTTATTATCCCCAATGTTACATCATACCCAGGCTGGGGGAGCCGCCCTGGGTATGTTTAGTATGTTCACAGCAAAACAAATTGAAATATCAAACACCATGTTTTATTATTTAACGCACCGTCAGATTAGGTACAAGTGTTTACTGAGCTCAAGTCAACGATCAGCATGTAGACATAGAGAGTATGTGCGGCATGTTATGGTATTCATCAGTGCGCAGGTGACGCATTCAACCGATGGTGGTGGTCGGTCAGCTTGGTCAGGAAAAACGTGATATTGGTTACCCTCTCTACCACCCATTGTATGTTGGGGCGTTGACGATGTGCCCATCTCAAGGCATCCACGGTGTCCAGTATCTCCAGCATCGTCTCTAGTGACCCCCGGTTGATGATGGTGAACGGCTGGTCAGACACATAGATATTATTGCCGGGATAAGAATACCGTAACTGGCCCGTCTTTTTGTGCCGTAAGATGTACCCGAAAGCGACATTCAATTTGAAGGCCGTAGTTTGATCTTTGAAGATGGCTTCCACGTAGCTGCGTAGACGGGTGCGGTTGGTCAGTGGAAAATTGTAAATATCTTGAATAGGGCCATGAGGGTGGAAACAGTGCCGTGTCATGGACCAATGGCGCCGATCGATGTCACTCACTGGATGGTTGTCCTGTAAGAGATCGCCCAGAAAATGTTCGATGTTGTCAGGCGTATGACTCGAAACCGTAACGCTGGGGTCCGGCTGGATATCCAGGTTCTTCTGAACTGTGGGTATAGGCGGGCTCTCCTTCATCGCATCACCAGTGGCGTTCGTCTCCCCGGGCTTATCTTCACTGGGTCTGACCTTCCGCGGCTCCTCTTCAGTAGGAAGTTGTCGCTCAAACCGTAGAGACGGACCATGAACCAAACGCTGATGCCGTCTTAACTGACTGCGGCGTTTGAAGCGTTGACCACAATCCTCGCATGGACGCTTGCGTGGCCCATGAATTGAACGTTCGTGGCGCAGTAACTGAGCCTCCCGATTAAATGACCCTGCGCAGGTTATACAAGTATACCGTGCATCGTTGTGGGTGGAGACCTCGTGGCGTCGTAAATTATCTAGACGAGTAAACTGCCTCTGACAAGTTGTGCAAGTGAACATCTTGGTGGAATCGCCCAGAAAATGTTCGATGTTGTCAGGCGTATGACTCTGTACCGGGGCATGAACCAAACGTTGGTGTCGCAGCAACTGACTGCGTCGTTTGAAGAGTTGACCACAATCCTCGCATGGACGCTTGGGTGGCCCATGAATTGAACGTTCGTGGCGCAGTAAAGCATCTTCCCGATTAAATGACCGTGCGCAGGTTATACAAGTATATAGTGTACCGTTGTGGGTGGAGGCCTCGTGGCGTCGTAAATCTTCTGGGCGAGTAAACTGCTTCTGGCAAGTTGTGCAAGTGAACATCTTGGTGGTTGACAGAGTGTCTGATGAAACGGCCAGGCCGCTTCCCTTTTATAGCACGCTAGCTGGTAATCTATTTTTAGCACACTCTACCCCAAGTCGAGGATCGAGACTGGTGTACTGGTGTACGACTGAGCCGCATTGCGCGCGCGCGCATGAAGACCCTCATACATACCTCAATGCAGGCGCAGACGCGAAGTGCCCGGATGTAAAAATGATGTCACTTCCGGTTTGGGTGAATAGAGCGTGACCTTTGGACATGTCCAGACTTGTCTGACCGCCATTGTTGGAAAATGGCGGATAATGGCGGCTAATGGCGGAAGGTGGCCGCCATTGTGGGAAAATGGCGGCTAATGGCGACTAATGGCGACTAATGGCGGAAGGTGACCGCCATTGTGGAAAAACCCCACAGACAGGTCAGTACATGCATTTCTATGATGTTCACGCATAATAAAAGGATTGATCTGTAATCTATGTTGTTGTTGTTGTTGCTCTCTTTTTTGGACTAACCCATCAGAACAGTACGTATCACGGACTACACACGACGTCTAGGCGCGCATGTGTGACCTGGTCTATAAAACACGTCTCTCTGGATCACACACCTTCATTTCTACGGTTGCAGAGCCATGGCGGAGATCCAGCCCTATGCGACTCGCATTTTACAGCATGCCACCGCGGTGAATTCATTCACGGGTTACCGAGCAGTGGTCCGGTCCATGTTTGCAGATGGCGACGACAACGAAGGACGACGCCAGATCCTCAACGAGTTCACAGAAGCGGTCCTCCACAGAGTGCACTCGATGGAGAGGCGTGCCATCACTCACCACTACTGGACTATGACAGCCATCCTTGATGCTCGGGCTATGGACCACGAGCGCTCACGCCGGAACCAGCGCCGGCTGGTTGGCCTCACAATAGTCTGTGCCCTATTGATCCTGGCGCTGTGGTATTGACAGTATAAATACGAGGGTCAGACAGAGTGTGTGTCATTCACCGTTCGACATTGGAGCAAGCATGTCATCCGACCTACGAGCCATCCTGCCCCTTACACCCCAGGTGGGGTTACACGTCTATGAAGATAAAGTCACCCTGGTGGAAGACCGTGGAGCTATTTGCTGGGCGCCCGCTGAGACCATATCGAATACGGTGACACTACCTCGTGACGGCTGGACCAAATTTAAACGGATGTTGAGCGGTGAGCTCGACGGAAACCTCATCCACATAGACAATGCCATCTACGTATACCGTGCAACCTTCTTCCTACGCCTGGGCCGCTACCAACACCCTACGCGAGGCTTCACCCTAGACCCCGATCTGTGGTCAGCCTTGGAGAAAGTGGTGCCTATTGTGGACCAGCTATTTACACCGGACGAGCGATCATCACACCAGTTGGGGTGGGCTCGTGCTATTCAGGACGCGCTGGCTGAACCCCATGAACAACTACATGAACCCGACGACGATGCCATTGATTACCCGGCTACACTCAACCAGCCCAGTGACATGACCACCTGATCCTTTTGATCTCACGGGGTTTCTCCCTATAAATACGAGAGACAGTCAAATCTCGTACCATTCACGTACTGACCATGACGGAGCATATAGTACTGGCGTATTTCAGCTTGATCCCCGAGGTTTTCCTGCACGTGTATGCGGATAAGGTCGATATCATGGAGGAGGTGGGAGACGTCTGTGATGCGGACCCTACACAACCGTGCCCGGCTCACATTCGTCTGTCCCGGGAGGGCTGGACCAAATTCAAACGGGTGTTGTCTGGTGAACTGGACGGCGATCTCATCCACTTGTGTCACGATGTGTACATCCGACGCGGCCCTTTCTTTGCTCAATTAGCTCGGCTAGATGGGGGTACAGTGCATTTTACCCTTCACCCTGATCTATGGTCTCCATTGGAAGATGCCGTGGTAGATGTGGATGAAGTGCTTATCAAGCGGTCATCAGACGAGTTGGACTGGTCATTTACCATGGCAACTGTGGAAGCCCACGAAGAAAATCAGAAAGAAACTCCGGCCCAAGATACACCCGTTATAAATAAACGATAGAGCCAGGGTCCATCATCATTTTGTCACCATGAAGCGCTGGGAGAAGGTGTTGGATAACTTATACTACAGTCCCGACAGTCCGGCGGCCTATAGTGCCTTGTCGGCTCTCTATCGAGCGGCCAAACCCCAGGGGATACAACGTGCCCAAGTCCGAGATTGGTTAAGAAAACAAGACACCTATACCTTACATCGAGCTGTCCGTCGCCATTTTCTACGGAACCGCGTCATCGTGGGAGGAATAGATGCCCAGTGGCAAGCAGATTTGGTCGATATGAGCGCCTTTGCCAAACACAACGATGGGAATCGGTATATCTTGACGTGCATCGATATTCTATCCAAGTATGCGTGGGTGGTACCCATCCGGACGAAAACGGGGGCAAATCTCATAGCGGCGTTCAAAGACATCTTCTAGACCGGGCGCAAACCTTTGTATTTGCAAACCGACGAAGGCACGGAATTCCTCAACAGACCGTTCCAAGCCTTTCTGAAAGCCCAGAAGGTGTTTTTCTTCCATACGTACAACGAGACCAAGGCTTCCGTGGTGGAAAGGTTCAACAGGACATTCAAAGGCCGTATGTATAAATATTTCACCTATAAGAATACAAGGCGGTACATCGATGTTCTCCCGAAACTGGTGAGGGGTTACAATCAAGCCTATCATCGGAGTATAGAGAGAGCCCCCATTACCGTGACCCAACGCAATGAAGCCCAAGTCCGGCGTGTCTTGTACCCCAGGCCATCGCAGCGAACGACGAAGGCGGTGTACAAGGTCGGGGACCCTGTACGGATCAGTAAAGTCAAGGGCAAGTTCGAGAAAAGTTACTTGCCCAACTGGAGCGATGAGCACTTCCTGATTAAACGGCGCCTACCCCGACAGCGGCGAGTCTATGAACTGGAAGATCTCCAAGGGGAAACGTTGCTGGGGACGTTTTACGAGACGGAATTACAGCCTGTTGTAAAAACACAGCAAGACTACTACACGGTGGAGCAGATTTTGAAAACGGAACGTCGACGTGGCAAACTGTTTCATTTCGTCAAATGGCAAGGTTGGCCCAGTTCCTTCAATTCCTGGGTCGCTGCCAACCAGGTGAAGCGACTATAAAGCCACACACCACTGCCGTCCTCCTTCATTCCACG
Organism: Hanleya hanleyi; assembly: GCA_036873755.1. Classification (NCBI taxonomy): domain Eukaryota; kingdom Metazoa; phylum Mollusca; class Polyplacophora; order Lepidopleurida; family Hanleyidae; genus Hanleya; species Hanleya hanleyi. Next base: position 19,357 of record JAVTVY010006921.1, read on the forward strand.
TCCGACCATGAACACGGTGCAGCTGCCTCTGAACACAGCGTCTTCCAAAACGCGCAAAGCGCAAGTAGGCTTTGGGGTGATAGTGCTAACCCTGCTGAGTGTGTTGTACGGAGGTGTGTTTTACGACGTAGCCTATGTCAGTACGTTACTTAACCAACTGAGAACACCAGCCATCAGTGAAACGGGTCTACAGAGAGCACCAGTCGTATCGAGCCCATTCACCACCACACCCCGTGTACAAGCCACGTCGAGCTCTACACTTACACCAAGTACACCTACTACGTCTCAAGACCCACCGGATTTCATCCCTCACAGTGAACCGACGACGACGACCCACGTTGTACCCATCACCACCATCATCATCCCTGAACGTGAACAGACAACGACGACCGACGTTGTACCCACCACCACTCCAGTTCACTCGTACCAAATTTACAAGAGCGGGTTACCACGACAGCGGATACACCTCCAACCATGGACCCCCGTTGGCAGCATCCCTTCACTTGCGTCATCGCAGGACCGACGGGTTCCGGCAAAACGCACTTCGTCAGGAAGCTCCTTCAACACGCCGACAGCATGATCACTCCACCCATTGCCAGAGTCGTGTGGTGTTACGGAGAATGGCAGGAAGCGTATGCAGCAATGCCCCACATCACGTTCGTGGAAGGCCTACCCAACCTGGCGGATTTGGAACCCGACACCTTGGTGGTTCTGGATGATCTCATGGCGGAGACGGATGCGCGGGTCACCCAACTCTTTACCAAAGGCAGCCACCATCGACGGCTCAGCATCATCTACATTGTGCAGAATCTGTTCAGTAAAAACAAAGAACATTTACAAGAGCGGGTTACCACGACAGCGGATACACCTCGAACCATGGACCCCCGTTGGCAGCATCCCTTCACTTGCGTCATCGCAGGACCGACGGGTTCGGAAAAAACGCACTTCGTCAGGAAGCTCCTTCAACACGCCGACAGCATGATCACTCCACCCATTGCCAGAGTCGTGTGGTGTTACGGAGAATGGCAGGAAGCGTATGCAGCAATGCCCCACATCACGTTCGTGGAAGGCCTACCTAACCTGGCGGATTTGGAACCCGACACCTTGGTGGTTCTGGATGATCTCATGGCGGAGACGGATGCGCGGGTCACCCAACTCTTTACCAAAGGCAGCCATCATCGACGGCTCAGCATCATCTACATTGTGCAGAATCTGTTCAGTAAAAACAAAGAACATCGGAACATCAGCTTAAATGCCCACTACCTGGTGGTCTTCAAAAACCCGAGATACCACTCAACTGCTGCACCTGGCGAGACAGATGTATCCCGGCCGCACACCGTTTGCGTTGGAAGCCTTTAAAGATGCCACAACCCCTCAGCACGGGTATATGCTCTTCGACCTCAAGCAAGCCACCCCCGACCACCTTCGACTACGGACCGGCATCTTTCCCGGAGAGGCCCACCACGTGTACTTGCAAAAATAATGTGAACACACCCACAGTGGCTCCCCCCAGCTGGGGTGTGTGTGTTTTGATGATGGGGATAATAAAAAGAATGAATACCACAGCAGGGTTATGTTCTCTGAAGTAGATAAAAGGAGCAGAGTTGTGGGTTCTAGCATTAGTTGTACAGGATGTCTGCGCGAGTACGGAAGCACGCTCCCACGCTCCGTGTATTGAAGACGGCCCCACCTGAGTTAGTCCGAACCATTGTACGCGGTGCGGACCCTGACCTTGTACGCTGTCTGTGCGAGATCGGGTACAACCTGTTAAAAGGCAACGTACCACTGACTCCGGCTCAGAAGACCAAGTTGGCCAAGCATAAGACAGGTCTACGAACCCTAGTCCAGAAGCGGGTCCCACAAACACAAAAGAAAAAGGTGTTACAGAAAGGCGGCTTTCTCGGGGCCATCTTAGCACCGTTGGCCGCTTCCGTGTTGGGTCCAGTATTGGGTGGACTCTTCGGCCGACAATGAACCACACGAAAAAATGGTCCTCGTCGAACCTCGGTTGCTTCAAAACCTCCAATCACCCTACCCTGTGCCACCTACGGTGAAGACCATAAACACCCTCGATGGAGAGATGCAACAGATCTTACAGAGACCGGGGTTAAGCGACAGTGAGAAAGTACAACGGTACAATGAGACGCTTCAACGGTACATGACGTTCATGGACCAATACAAAACCCTCTCTACCCCACCACCACCACCACCACCACCACGTGACACACCGCCGACCTCAGCACCGCTCCAACAGCCGCCATTACCAGGGGTACCACCCACAGCCCCACAGTGGGTGGAAGACGAAGTGCTGAAGAGTGTACCTGCATCGTTCAAGAAACAAGCTGGTCTGGTATTACAACGGATGAAACAGAATCCTAACATGACTTGGAATGATAAAGGCGAACTCCTGGTACAGAATCAGGTGGTCCCCGGGACCCACATGACGGATTTAGTGAATGACCTGATGCGTCAACGCAGATCGCACACGGATCCTCGAGGATGGGAGGTCTTCGCTCAAGGCTTGAAAGACATGCATGTACCACAGGAATTGGTGGGGAACCCCCACCGCTGGGCCTTTATGCAGCAAACCCAGCAATCGCCGAGTGGCCCACTACCTTCTTGGGAATCCGACTGGGAACCGAAGTCACCCCCCAAAACTCCTCCACCACCACAACGGGCACCTTATTTTCGTGCCTTTAAAAAACCACCCTTGATCAAGACACCCCACATCTCCAGAGCCGTGACACGTAGCAAGTCACCGCGACGAACACGACGCCGGACACAACCGCCCAAGGCTTGGACCACCTATTAAAACCAACAGCAGCAGCAGGACAGCTCAGTCGTCATGTTTTACCTCACCCTACCCAGTAACAGTTCGCTGGATGTGTTTCCTGACAACACCGTGGCCAAGTATGTGACTCAATTACCGCAACCGTTGCATTTACCTGGCCGGTGGGAATGTGGACTGGTGGATATTCAGTACCCTTACTCGTGGTACAACGTGCGAGCCAATGAAGTGTGGTACGAGGTGACCTACGAAGGAAAAGACACCCGACTCACTCTCCCTGAAGGCCAATACGATACTCCCAAGGAATTCATGGGTGGGCTGTTAAGACTGTTGCATTATAAGGCTCTACGGGAGGTCACAAATACTTCAAGACCCATCAAAGCCTATCCCTTCAAGAATCACGTGAACTTCGATTACAACGCACACAACGACAAGGCAGAGCTTATCGTCACCGCCAACGCGAGTGTCGTACTGAGTCCTATCCTACAGCAAATGCTGGGTTTCGATCTACAGACGTTCGCTGGTCCCACCGAACACCATGGCGAGATCCCGATGGATATGAAGTCGGGTATGTACGGACTCTACGTCTACTCGGACGTGGTGGACAACCACATCGTGGGCGATATCAACACACCTCTGTTACGGGTGGTGCCCATTAAAAAGTTGTATGGCGATCAAGTCACCCACAGTTTCACCCACATGCTCTTCCTGCCTGTACGACAAACCCACATCAACACGATCACGGTGGATATAAGAGATGACACGGGACGACCGGTGGCATTCGAACGCGGGAAAGTGGTGGTGACACTTCATTTTCGACAAGCACGTGCTCCCCACTTTGTATAATGAAGGTGCCTTACGAGTGCGATGCACGCAGCTATATGGACTATTATGCCCAACAGGCCGGGGGTGGCTTTCCGGTGTTTAGTGGTGCACGCATGCAACGTGGACATGGACTGGGGAACATACTCGGGAGCATCGTCAAAACGTTCCTGCCCTTGGTGACGCGTGGGGTGAAAGCAATCGGCAAACAAGCGGTACGCAGTGGACTGCAAGTGGCCGGTGATGTCTTGGGGGGTACGGCACCTAAAGAAGCCTTGAAACGGCGGGCCAAAGAAGCGGGAGGCGTCTTGGTGGCCAAAGCACGACGCACCGTAGGGAATAAAAGAGCTGCCCCACCGAGACCACGCACCAGTCGACGACCGACCCAGCGACGACGCACATCGAAGAAGACCCGGGATATCTTTTCTTAAAACATGTCCTTGATCCACGCCGAGTCCTGCCCCTCCACCAACAGTGAATTTGATTTGTGGACCGTGCCGCCCACACAGACCAGTGCCGAACAAGGATTATGGGTGGAGCATCTCCCGCTGTCCAGCATCAACGCAACAGGACCCATCGAGTTCACCATCAGTAATGCGGATACGACCTATGTGGATTTAGCCCATACCTACTTGTATGTGAAAGCCAAGATCGTCAGTGGAGATGGCACCAGAATCGTCGCCCAAGCAACGGTGGGCCCGACGAATCTCTGGCTGCACTCGATGTTTCAACAGGTGGATATATTTCTCAGCGACAAACTCATCAGTGACTCGACCAACACGTACCCCTATCGAGCCTACATCGAGATGCTGTTGTCGCATGGGCGAGAGGCTAAAAAATCTCAACTGACAGCCGCTTTATTCTACCAGGACAAAGCCGAGCACATGGGCGCAGAGAACGACAATACGGGATATAGCCAACGGAAGGCTTTGACCGCGAACGGCGTCTCGGTGGATATGATCGGTCGACTGCACGCAGACATGTTCATGCAATTACAACACATATAAGGGAAGACCGATACCTCTTGAACAAGGTTCCCATCAAAATCCGACTGATACGGGCGCCTCCGACCTTCGCCTTGATGGCCACTAACGTAGAGGCGCATGTAGCTGACTATAAGATTGTCATCGAAGACGCAGTCCTGTATGTCCGAAAAGTGAAACCGAATCCAGCCGTTCAATTGGGACACATGAAAGCCTTGGAAACAAAACCAGCCCAGTACCCTATCCGACGTGTGCAAACCAGTGTTCTCTGTGTCTGCTGGAAATATGAGCGCCAACAAAGACAACCTGTTCCTGGGGGAACTACCCAAGCGATTGATCCTGGCCTGTGTGGAAAATACCAGTTTCAGTGGAGCCTACCCAGAGAATCCGTTTGACTTTAAACATTTCGGCATCAATTTTGTGGCCCTGCATGTGGATGGACAACAGGTGCCAGCCACGGCCTTAACCCCGAACTTTGGGCGCGCGAATTTCATTCGAGCCTATCAGAGCCTGTTTACAGCCGCCGGTCAAATCAACCAGGACGAAGGGAATTTCATCAGTCGGGCGGACTACGGGAACGGATACACGTTGTTCTGTTTCGATCTGACCCCCACCTTAGAGAACGATCATCAGCTGGCCCTGGCCAAGCAAGGCAATTTACGGTTGGAAATCCACTTTCAACGAGCCCTCCGGAGCACCGTGAATGTGATCTGCTACGCCGAGTTTGACAACATCATTCAAGTGGACAAGGCGCGCAACGTGCTGTGTGACTTCTCCACCTAACATGGATACAGAGCAGATAACCACCGTGCTGGAGAATGACCCAGAGACACGTAGGGTCTTTCAAGGGGTGTTCGCCCGAGATGTGTTTCCATTAGACCGTATGTATCCTGCTGCTTACGTTCTCAACACGGACCCGATGGATCGACCCGGTGAACATTGGGTGGCCGTGTACTTGACAGAACAGCAGGGCGAATACTTTGACCCGTACGGCCTGCCACCCCTCCATCCCGATTTAACAGACTTCATGGATCAAGGCACAGAGACGTGGTGTTGGAACAGTCAAACGTTGCAAAGCCTGACCAGTAGCGTGTGCGGACAATATTGCTTGTTTTACCTGTACCATCGATGCCGGGGAAGACCCTTATCTACCATCGTACAGATGTTTGACGAGTACCCCAAGGCCGAGGACCGCGATGTACTCGTCTATGACTGGGCCGCCCATCATTTCAATGTACAAGTCCCGTTCTGGGCTTGAATTCTTTCAATGTACATACGCCCGCTGTTCTGGGCTTAAGTTTACAAGCCCCCTGTTCTGGGCTTCAGTTTACAAGCCCCTTGTTCTGGGCTTCAGTTAATTACAAGCCCCTTGTTCTGGGCTTGAGTTTTCACGTGGTTGTTCTCACGTTGTTGTTGTTCACTGAATAAAAAAATGAGATCTCACCAAAAAAAACCCCTGTCTTGTGTGTTTTATTCCTAATGCATCAATGCCCAATGTGGAGATTCAGTCAAACTGAAATCAGTGGTGTAGGATGGGGCCAAAATGTAACCCATCAAGGTTAGAATGCAAGAGCACAATAGTAAAAATAGAGAGCCAATGAAATCAGCCCACAGACCAAGTACGTGTTTTTGGTCTAGGTTTGGAGCGGGCATTTCATTGAGGTGCGTGTATACGGTGAGTGAAGAGACTCGTCCAACACGTATAGATTAAGTTGATGACTATAAGTTCTATGTTGTCGATTTAACCTCTCCCTACATTGACGCGCGCGCGCGCGCTGCGGCCGGAGCGCCCGCGGGGCGGGGCGGGGCGGGGCGGGGCGGGGCGGGGCGGGGCGGGAAAAACAAAACCCGGAGGGTTGAACGTTGGAACTCTTCTGGGTTTGGAGGTAGTTTTAGTGAAAAACCCGGAAGTGACGTCACAACCCCCACGTGACCTGCGCAACAGAATGGATACGACACCCTAGTGTAACTCCCTCACCTAGGCTTCACATGGATACCTCACTCGATCCCATCGACCCACTAGGGGCCCACCTACACCCCAACACGGCTATTTTCATACCCTTGGGCCACCGCGCATGCGCAGAATGCCGATATTTCAACCCCACACCCAGCCCATCAGATGCCCCTTCACGAATGCTTCACTTTGATACCTCACTCGACTCCATCGGTCCACTAGGGACGCCCCTAGCTCCAAAACGTCTAGCGGGACCCATACAGGGTCCAGTTTTCGACACTTGGTGACCACAGCCCGACAAAATGGCCAGTTTTCGACACCGGATGTGCCGCCATCTTGAACATACGTGCCGCCATCTTGGATATGCCCCATAATGCACCGGGTCAAAATACTCGCTTCTGATTGGACGAGAGCTCTGTGACGGATTTGAAATACTCGCTTCTGATTGGACGAGAGCTCCGCATTGCGTCTGCGCATGATATTCCTACCGCACATCCAACCCATGAGATGCCCCTTCACGAATGCTTCACTTTGATACCTCACTCGACACCATTGGTCCATTAGGGACTCCCCTAGCTCTCAAAACGTCTATTTTCATACCCTTTGGCCACCGCGCATGCGCAGAATGACCCTAATTCAACCCCACACCCAGCCCATCAGATGCCCCTTCACGAATGCTTCACTTTGATACCTCACTCGACCCCATTGGACCATGAGTAGCTCCCCTAGCTCCAACACGGCTATTTTCATACCCTTCGGCCACCGCGCATGCGCAGAATGCCGATAGTTCAACCCCACACCCAGCCCATCAGATGCCCCTTCACATGCTTCACTTTGATACCTGACTCGACCCCATTGGACCATGAGTCACTCCCCTAGCTCCAACACGGCTATTTTCATACCCTTCGGCCACCGCGCATGCGCAGAAGGCCGATAGTTCAACCCCACACCCAGCCCATTAGATGCCCCTTCACATAAGCTTCACTTTGATACCTCACTCGACCCCATCGGACCATTTTATCTAGGGACTACTTTTTCTCCGCGGAAGCTTTTTCCCGAGACCGAATCACCGCCAAAACCGCGGCCAGACCGCATCACCGCGGATGAATACATCCTGAATACATCCCCTCCAACAATTGGAACTCTCCTGTGCTGGAGGTAGCTTTTGGTCCTTCTGCCGGAACTATACTCCCCGTGACCTCTCCTCCCGCCACGTGACCGCCACAAATGACCTCTACATCCGGGTGAAACTCCTGCCCATTTAGCCTTTGTACACTACTCACCCCAACCGGGCCATTTGGACCAAACATGGTCCCTCTCTACCCCAAACACCTTACTTCACACCCCCAAAATTACAAGCGTCTTGTCCGTCATTCATAATTCAGCCGGCGTCGATTAGAGAATATCCGCATCCATAATCCAAATACCTATTCCATATTCCATATAACAGTATTAGCACCAAATTCAAAAAGACAATCATAGTATATAAACATAGGCTTGTTTCCTGCAAAAGAGAAGCGGTCAACAGTTTTCAATGATGCCGGCAAGACCTCATGATGTTCCAAAAATATCAAATCCGTATTGCTGATCAGTATTCTTATACATAATATTCGTTGTAAAGTCGTCTTCTAAAGAATGATGTATCTCAGTCACGCTTTGATTGTGACTGTTCATATGAGTACCCTGAGGATCTTGAAGTACATGGGTTTATACGGCCCCTAGCCCCGGGTTAAGCGGAATTAGACACAAGTTACGAAACGTAACGCCATAGATCTTGCACGCTACGCTCATATTTTGCCATCAGCATGCGATATGTATCGCCAAATTTGATAAACTTTGAGTAGAGGCGCTGGTGGTGTAGCCCTGTTTTATAAGTTTCTGCAACAATGTTTTGTGGCGTTGATTAAAATCGTCACATTTAACACAGGATCTAGCGAATGCTACTAGGCGTGATATGTATACGCCATATGCAGGTCCCACTGGAATATTGCTGTCCAGAAAGGGATAGTTTACGATGTCGAAATTGTAATCATCTCTGCTGTCATACAGTCGACGAGAGAGAAGGCCCGCTTCATTTTTATAGAGATATAGGTCTAAATACGATGTGCCTGTAGGGTTATCTGTAGTTGCCTTCAAATCCAGAGAAGGTGGATATATATCCTTCACTGAGTCATTTATGTAGCGATTATCCACAGCGAGAAGATCGTCTATATAGCGTTCGGTGAATGAAAAGGAACGGGCTTTGAATGGATCGGTTTTTGAAAGCGCCTGCATATAGTCATATTCATGAGAGAACAGATATAGGTCAGCCAATAGGGGTGCACAATTAGTACCCATTGGAATACCTATATGCTGTTGATATATTGTGTTGCCAAATTTCACATAGATATTTTTAATCAGAAATTCAAGCAACTCTATAAATAAATCCCATTTTGGCTACTATTTTGTCTACTACTAGTCATATTCATAAGAGAACAGATATAGGTCAGCCAATAGGGGTGCACAATTAGTACCCATTGGAATACCTATATGCTGTTGATATATTGTGTTGCCAAATTTCACATAGATGTTTTTAATGAGAAATTCAAGCAACTCTATAAACAAATCCCACTTTGGCTACTACTCCTACTGATGATGTCAAGAATGACGTCATAGATGACAGGGACACCCCTCAAGTCATGGTCTACACCACGAAAGCTTCACCTTCACCTCACACGAGGCATTCGGCCCAAGAATGGTCCCTCATCACTCAACAGACCCCCACGCACCTCCCAAAATGACCACTTTACTTACTACACCCCAACTGTGCATCCGCAGATTGGCGCGATTTCCGGTGAAAACAAGCCAGTCTGACCCACGAGAGCTTCACACTGATACCCCACACGGTCCATTTGACCAGGGATGGTCCCTCAATCACTCAACAGACCTCCACGAATCTCCAAAATGTCTGCTTTCTATACTACGGTCAGACTGCGCATGCGCAAAATGATGAAAACGGAAGATACATTATTTCAGTCGGATCCCACTCATTCACTCACTCATTCACTCACTCACCGTCGTCAGTGCCTCAAGGGCGTTGTGAACGACTCACTCACTCACTCACTCACTCACTCACTCACACACGCACGCATACACTCACCGGTAACTGGATGGAAAAAATGGCCGTCATCTACTCCAAACGCACTCCATTGCACCTCCGAAAAGCGCCCGCTTTCGCTACTACTCGTACTGATGACGTCACCGATGACGTCACAGATGACATGGAAACCCCCCAAGTCGTGGTCTACACCCCGAGAGCTACAACATGACACCCCAAACGACACATTCGGACCAAGCAGGGTCCATCTTTACCCCAAATACGCCCCCACGCCCCCCTAAAATACCCGCTTTCGCTACTACTCGTACTGATGACGTCACCGATGACGTCACATATGACATGGATATCCCGCAAATCGTGGTCTACATCCCGAGAGCTACAAGATGACACCCCACAGGACGCATTCGGACCAAGGATGGTCCATCTCTACATATTAGGGCAGCAAAATCAGTGATTCAATGGACATTGGCCGCCATTTCGGATTTTGGCGGCCATATTGAATTTTCAGACAAATTACAAATCATTCCAAAATTAACTAATTATTCATACCCTACTTTGGACTGTAAAAAAAACTTAGTCTGCGGTTAGAAAATTGATTTTCGAGTAGAAAATTCTGAGCTTCTATGGGTATTGGCGGCCATTTTGGATTTTGGCCGCCATATTGGATTTGAGGCCAAATCCAGGGTGGCCCCACAGCTAAATTGAAAGGGCATAAGTCAAGGATGACGGAACCACTGAGAAAATTTTTACAGGAAAAAATGTTAGTTTTTTTCTTGGCTGGGACCTGTCTATTATGCTAGTATGCTTCGGATGGAAACTCATACACTTTGGATATCAGTTGGAGAGAAAATATGCCTATTGACAGAAATACTTAGTTGCATAATACATGTAGCTGCACAATATGATAATTATGGCTGGGGCAGATAACATTCACAGTGTTGTCATAGTACATGTAAACATTAGTGAAACAGGTTTTGGGCTATGCCCTCAAACATATACTAAAGCATAGCCTCAATGGCGTAGTTCATCCGAAACGCAAACAAAAAGCAATAACATACACTCGCTAGCAGCGAAAGCATTGTAGGTTATTGATGAAGAGATTTTCGGAGATGAATGATGAGGTTATTACAGTGATAGAAGGAGGTTAAAATTAGCGGAGTAATCTCAACGCCGAGAGCGGGTTAGCGATAATTTCAATTGGGTCACTGCTTAAGGTCACAAACCTCCATTGACGTGAGTGGGCCCAAGATTATTATCAGGACTTGACTTCCGGCGAACATTGATTGGCCATTATGCCTGACTGGGCCAGAAATGGTCTGTGACGTATTTTAAAATGTTTCTATAATATTTGACTCTAAAATATATCAAAACCACCTTTTCAAATTTTAATCGGAAAAAAATCTGGGCTAGTTTGATTGGCACCTCCGAAATTTGCCGTAATGGTGTCGGGCTGGATGACCCTATTTCTGGCGGTCTCATCTCGAAGATATGGTGGGGAATGTATGCTGAATTTTCCATATGTTTGAGCGGAAAGGCCAGGCTACCTGGTGTGGTGGGTCATTTGTGGCGGCGAATATTAGGGAATATAGTTTCCTCAAGATGTGCTCGGCCAATTTACTACATATTAAGTAAGGCGAATATTTAGTGGTTTGTGACCTGAAGGCGAGCGATAGTCGTTCAGCTGACACGCGCTGTTCGGAGTTTGGTCACTGACTATCAAGTTCGAAAGCAGCCGAGATATCGACCTGTTCAGATCGGTAAAGGCGACCTTTATTTTGGATCGTAGATATTAACAGTCGAGCCAAGTACAATGTCGTCTGATGACAATGCCAAAAAAGCGCAAAATTCAGGCAACACTATCTTCTTTCACAGGGCGATCTTCGAAAAGTGTCTCTGAAAAATATAATCCCTCAACCTCATCCACATCACAAGTTACTGGGGGTGCCGAAAGTACTCGCGTTTGCGTAGATGACGAAATACCGACAGTAGTAATATAAGCTGAAATGCCGCCGTATTGACACCAGGGGGCGCTGTTGAACTACTTGTGACATCACTTCCGGTTCCGGTCACGTTACCGGACATTACCTGTGACCCCTGCGCACCATTAGGTGGGAAGGGTGCACTCCACACTTGCCACGGTTTCGCACAAAGTGGCCCTTCCCTAATTTTATAATAAGGAAGGTCGCCCGATTTTGACAGCATGGTAATTCTTCTTACCTTTCTACTAGCTGATATCTATAGTATCTCCCTGCTGGACGTAACCATTTCTCCAAACGAGGATATAACAATTGCTTGTTGATCGCACCTACTCGCCACTACAGAGTTAATCGTGTCCGAAATTGAATATCTGGCGGGCCAAAATGCGCACTTTTTCGGGAAGCGAAAATGATGAATCCTTTATGGCGATAAAATTTGACAAAAAACGAGTAGGTCGACCCCCTCTTTTTTCGCCATTTTAAATTGTCCTTTGGACGGGAAACACTTTAACATCAATAAAAAGAAAATCGTTTCATACGTTTTCTCTGGATTGCAGGTAGAATTTGACACATTTTCATATATTTTATATTTTAGTTTTTCAGAAAAGTTGAAGAAGGTTTAAGGAGGATTGCACGTCTTTCCTTTTCAATTTCAATAGCTCACAAGTCTGCTGAAATAATGGCACGAGTGTGCGCATTTAGAAAATATATACTTTTACATGGTTTTTGTTAAAGATTTTACATCTATTCATGGCCGAAGATCCGAAACCATGCCTGTTTTTAGCCGCACATCATTTAGGTGTGGAATGCACCCTTAATGCAGGCTCCATTGCGCGGTTATAATACACGAGTAGGCCAAATATTGTAGGTCCTCCTACACTACACTCATTAAAAGCGCTTATTCGGACCTTGTAATGACTTGATATGGAACGGGATCATAAAAATCATATATCTTAGTCAGAAATGTTTCGATTTTATGCATACTACATGGTATGATAGCACTGGGCTTGCATATATGCTATTTAGACCTATACAGAATTACCTCCCCTTCGTTAGGTATATAGGTTACTATTAGTGACCTGTATGTCCTATTATTGTCAATGTGAATGTCAAAGTAATTAATTTTCAATACGGATCACACCAACACCCTGATCTAAAGTGAATGAGAGCGTATTATTCTGGTTTTGTCCCTTTTATCTCGAAGTTTGTACTCCCATCCCCCAATCTTTTGGAAAAGTCGGAATGAAAAATTATTGACAATTTGGCTCGAATTTCAGCTATTTTTGCGTTTATTTTGCTCCTCATGCCTCATTCGAAAGCTGATCATCACTCCCGATCTTTGTACATGGGTCTGATTGTCACGGTCAATGCATAATGCTATGATATTCTTATTGAGCTCGTAAACTCGTGATTTTTCAGCAAAAGTCGCAAAACCAAAGATAGGGTAGGGGGAAAGTGATTGACGAGATATCCGATAAAACTGCATACTACAAGCAAGTGTCGCATATCAAGAAACTTGCAAACACTCCCACATTGTCATAGCCTGGAGGACAGAAATTCTGAGAAAACACCCTACCTTTAAGGGTGCACTCCACAATTGCCACGGTTTCGCACAAAGTGGCCCTAATTTTATAATAAGGATGGTCGCCCGATTTTGACAGCATGGTAATTCTTCTTACCTTTCTACTAGCGGATATCTATAGTATCACCCTGCTGGACGTAACCATTTCTCCAAACGAGGATATAATAATTGCTTGTTGATCGCACCAACTCGCCACTACAGAGTTAATCGTGTCCGAAATTGAATATCTGGCGGGCCAAAATCCGCACTTTTTCGGGAAGCGAAAATGATGATTTCTTTATGGCGATAAAATTTGACAAAAAAACGAGTAGGTCGAACCCCTCTTTTTTTCACCATTTTAAGTTGTCTTTGGGACGGGAAACACTTTAACATAAATAAAAAGAAAATCGTTTCATACGTTTTCTCTGGATTTCAGGTAGAATTTGACACATTTTCATATAGTTTTTCAGAAAAGTTGAAGAAGGTGTAAGGAGGATTGCACGTCTTTCCTTTTCAATTTCAATAGCTCACAAGTCTCCTGAAATAATGGCACGAGTGTGCGCGTTTAGAAAATATATACTTTTTCATGGCTTTTGGTAAAGATTTTACATCTATTTATGGCCGAAGATCCGAAACCATGCCTGTTTTAAGCCGCACATCATTTAGGTGTGGAATGCACCCTTAATGCAGGCTCCATTGCGCGGTTATAAAACACGAGTAGGCCAAATATTGTAGGTCCTCCTACACTACACTCATTAAAAGCGCTTATTCGGACCTTGTAATGACTTGATATGGAACGGGATCATAAAAGTCATTTATCTTAGTCAGAAATGTTTCGATTTTATGCATACTACATGGTATGATAGCACTGGGCTTGCATATATGCTATTTAGACCTATACAGAATTACCTCCCCTTCGTTAGGTATATAGGTTACTATTAGTGACCTGTATGTCCTATTATTGTTAAAGTAACTTCCTCGCTATAGTATAGTACCGGCACGGAACAGGGCCTTACCTGTTGAATATGATCCCTAGTTGCTCCCCGGTGCTACGTCCTACCACCTTGAGATCCGCCGCAAGAGTGCCTTTGCCAACCCGAATCTCCCGGGGACTTATGTCTCCTCGTCCCTGATTGGCTGGTTTTCATGCAGCGCCCTCAGGGGCAATAACTCCCGGAGGCAGATTACGTTTGGAGACCCTACTTAAGCCAGGCTAACCTACTCCTAACAGTAGCTAAGCTACATTTGGAGGCCCTGCCAAGGCTAGACTAACCTATTAAGGGTGGCCACCCTCGACTACCTAAATGCTAAAGGGCAGTGTTTACTACACCCTTCCCCTTTTCTTTTTGGGGAAGGGTCCAATTTCCTAATTGAAAACCACCCCCAACCCCGCCCTGGGCATCCTGCACCATGGGCCCCTCTACGATATAAAAACCTATTCAATTAAAATACCCTATAAAATAGGGTTGTGCGAGGACATCTATTCCTCGCACTTCACCTAAAATACCCTCTAAAAACTGACCGCTCCAAGGGGAAAGAAGGTACAAGTATTTTAACCTTCTCCCCTAAAATGTCCAAAAAACCCACCCGTTATGTTTACTAACACCCACCCGCAGAACTGTACTGTCCCCAACGGTACCAGTACTAAAGTTCCGCACCTACCACCACCCCCCAAAATTAACGGGATGGGTCACCAATGGTCCCATCCCGCCCAGGGATACCATCCTGAACCCAGGTCACAGAGTCAAACCCAGGTCACAGGGTCAAGCCCAGGTCACAGGGTCAAGCCCAGGTCACAGGGTCAAGCCCAGGTCACAGGGTAGGCAAGACTAACCCGCCACACAGAACACAAATTGGTTACCCCCGGAAAGGTATCCTGAAACTATTCCGGGGACTCCCTGCCTGTTTTACCAGGAAACCAGTGGCCTAAAACTGAAATATACTGGTAACCCGCAACTAATTTTCCCCAGGGAGTCGGATACAGAAAAACTACAATATCCTGTGGGCAGAGAATTAGCCCAAGGAAGTCCCCAATGGTATCCCCGGTTATTACTAAATTTTCGTCAAAATGTTCCCCCCCACTTTCCCTCCCCCTTTTCTTTTAGCTGTCTCCCATACAATCCCTCCAACACCCAATAGGGGTGGAGCCGGCCCAAGAAGTGACCCACCGAACACCTGCCTACAAAGGTAATTTGTACAACAGACAGGCATTCCGGCGGGTCACCTCCAGGATGACCCAGGGGGGCAAATTTACCATCCTGGACACCCAGCAGGCCACAGGCCACACTCCCCATGGGGTGTTGGGATTTCGGCCTCCGGGGGGCTTCAAGTACGGGGAATCCGTCTCCAGGAGTAGTCGATCCATGCCCATCTCCCGGAGAACAGTATCATTGTCGCCATCACCCTCGCGAAGAGGTAAAGCGCTCATCCCGAACATGACGTTCGGGAAGCGCTTCACCCACGCTCGGAGGATGGCGACGTTCCCACTAAAGGAGTGAACATGAATCGGCCATCCTGGAGGCAAAGTAGCCCCCAGGAGGTCCAGCAGTCTAGCATGGGCAGAAGACTGACCAGGCTTCTTCTCCCTGCAGTGAATAACTACAGGGAGATTCTGCTCCACGGCCAACGGCAGGACTTTTTTCAGGAAATCCTCCTGCCGCCGGCGCTCTATGTCAGTCTCATGCCCATGCCAGTCGAGACCCACCTCCCCCAGGCCACGGCATCGAGGCTCATCCAGTTTCGCAACTAGGGCGGTCATGGATGACCCCGAAACCGGAAGACTGGCCTGATGGGGGTGGATCCCGTAGGTGGTCTGTATTCTCGGGTCTTCCAGAAGACGTCGGAGGGCACCAGGCTCCGACCTGTTCGGGAAGACGAGATTACAGATCACCGAAGTGATCTCCAGCCGCTCAGCATACTCCACATCGACCAACTCCCGAAGTTCCTCAAGACTGGTGAAGATCCCAAGGTCCTTGAGGAGCAGGTCGAGGTGGGCATGAGCATCCACCGCCCTCGGTGTGGGGCATACGCCCAGAGCACCGGTCAACCGCTGTGGATCGACCAGCCGCTCCCTCTGAGCAGCCGACAGGAACGCCAGGACGCGTCCCAGCACCTGCCAACTGATCAGAGCCGCCACCGAGGACGGAGGGGAGACACTCAAGGAATGGGTAATGACCCCACGAGAAGCATCGAAGGCCACCATTAGGGCCATACAGTTTCCCGTGGGGTCAACCTCCAGCTCCTGTGGAAATAGCCTGTTGGCCACCACGTAATCCAGCAGGGCCTGATACGTGTTGACCCGCAGTATTTCCATCAGGGACTGAAGGAACCCGTGAAGGAGAGGCACCCACCGCCACCAGTGGTCATCGGTGAATGCCCACTCCTCCACAGATTCATGCTCGTCCGCTCCGTGCCGTAAATTATAGCCCAGAGAGGACGAGCGATAGCCACACTCCCAGCAAAATCTCTCCGGCGACATCCAGGCTGGAAAGTGTATCCAGCCCAGATGTCGTCGAAGCTTTTGGCCGAGAGGCAGCTGGCAAATAGGACAAACTTTCCTGCGACAGTCGGCGTTGATTTGAGCAATCCACCGACCGTCACAGGGAAGAGGTCCTAGCTGTGGTCCCAGGGGACGGCCTCCAGTGGTACCCTCCCCTGGGACCCCCACAGATGGTTCAATGGGTCCCTCCAGAGGAGCCGGAGCAGGCACTACCGGCTGTGACCCCAATGGATGGCCGCCAATGGTACCATCCACAGGGACCACACCAACTGGCCCACCCAACCCCACCAGAGGAACCCGATCAACTACAGGAGCTACTGGCTCCAGGGGACGGCTGCAACCACCATCCCCCGGAACCACCTCCGCAGACCTACTGGGCTGTTCCACTTCGGGAACTGGAGGGGGCACCAAATCCTCCATATCCCGAAATGGAACACCCTCTCCCATAACCCTACCTTCTACACCAAAAAATTGATCAAAATCCGCCCCCGTAACACTAGCCCACCCCCCAAAAGCTTTATCTAAATCCTCCCCGGTTACCCCTGCCCAACCTACTGCACCCTCTACTACCCCACCCTGCGCCTGACCCTCTAAATCAACCACTACCCATTCCTCCATTTCCCTAACAACTACCCCCGTACTCCCCCTATCCTGCCCATTATTGTTTCCCTGATCCATTTTGTGATTTTAGAATTTTGTGATGGTGCACCTAAATACTCTTGGGAAGTGTCTACAACAAAAGAAACACTTATTCTAAACAACATCTAGGAGTTACATCAATCCATCACATTATTCCACGCTACAACATGAGCATGCCACGTCACAACATAAGCATGCAAGGGCACGAACACGAGCATGCAAGGGTACAAACTTGAGCATGCAAGGATACAAACATGCTACACATCAACTGTACTACCTAGACCACAATCAAAAAATGAACCCAATAAACATATATACAAAATGTTGAGCGCCATGGACAAGCTCCCCAGTGAACAATGGCGAAACACAGCATGCCACCCAAGGCCAGTTGTCTCACGCGAACGCGCGACACATCAAATCTACTTTAACTCTCCACACCCAAAAACTGAGGGGGACGACTTTTTCGTCCAGCACGAGTGACCCGCGGCGGTCCAATTACTTCGTTCAAGTCTGAACTCGAGTCCAAGACCTGTTTTTTCCTCCTACGATGGGACCTCTTTCGCTTCGGTGTCCCAAACAACATCCCCAAGTCTAAGTCCGGAACATCAGACGTGAACAAGGGTGGAGCAGAGTTCTGATTTACTTGATCCCCCTCCTCCCCTACAATATTCTTTCCCAAATCGGTTGTCCCAAGTATAGTGTGACGTCTCCGACGGACCCACAGGGGTACATCTCGGTCCCGGCACTGACGAAGAACGTCATGGTGCCAAACATGCGTACCCCGTCTGCTTTCAACTCGATACAAGCAGGGGCCCAGAACAGCCACAACAATATACGGGCCAGCAAAAATAGGTCGCAACTTTTTGCTCTGACCTACCTTAACAGCCAAGTCCCGGCGATAAACTAAATCGCCTACGCTATAGACTTTCTGCTCCAATCTCAAGTCGTAGGTACGTTTTTGGCGCAACTGACATGCCCCGACCTTATCACGGGCCAGGCGATGAACCTCCTCCAGCTGAAGTAGCAGCTGCTTCAGGTATTCCCCCCCTGAAGATTGCTGGAGGTTCACACCCGCGACACCCAACAGGATATCCACTGGCATCGTCACTTCCCTCCCCAACATCAAAAGATTGGGAGAGAAACCAGTGTCTCTGTTGGGCATTGCCCGAATGGCCATGCCGATCAATGGCAAGTGCTTATCCCAATCCGATTGATGGCTCTCAAGGTAACACCGCACCAATTGAAGAAGGAGCCTGTTACACCGTTCCACCTGCCCATTAGAGCACGGGCGATACGGTGTGGTGCGTGTCTTGGTCACCTCGAAAACCCTGCAGAATTCGGAAAACAGATTACCATCAAAATTTCGTCCCTGGTCGGTGTGTACTTGCAAGGGCACGCCAAACCGAACAATGAAACCCTCTAGGAAAGCCTTAGCGATGCTTTCAGCTGATTGCTCAGGTAAGGGACAGATCTCCAGCCATTTCGTAAACTGATCGATCATCATTAAGATGTAACGATTCCCTCCCTCGGAGCACACCAGCGGTCCTAGGATATCTAGGTGAACCCGCTCCATCGGAGTCCCCGCATGGTAGGACCCCAATGCACCTCGCGGATGTACCTTAGGTTTCTTGTTCACATTACAGGTAGCGCATGTCTCAACATACAACTCCACGTCCCGCCTCAGGTTCGGCCAAAAGAATGACCGTTTGGCCAAAGCCACAGTTTTATCCTGGCATAAATGACCCCCTGACTTGGCATCATGCACAAAGCGCAATACATCGGAACGAAGAGCCGCCGGTACCACCAATTTCAACTTCGTGAACACACCGTAATCCCACTGGTAGTATAGGACACCCTCCTGCAACCTCAAACACGACCGACAAAGCCACAAGTGTTTAGTTACAGGGCCACCGGAAAATAGCCGGGATGGTGTCTGACCAGTTTCCAAGTGGTCAATCACGGGTCGAAGCTGAACATCGGCCAATTGCTTCTCCCTCAACTCTTTGGGGGAGAAGGCTTCCCAGACCATATCGAGGCCAGACTGAGATTGGGATGGAGGTTCTAATGGAGCATCAACGTTCACAGAGAGGGCCCGAACTGCAGCCACGGTCTCTCCAACCGTAGCCAGTGGCACCACATCATCCACATCCTCTGTGAATCGTCCCCATTGGCTATGGGCCCGAATACAATACTTGCATCCGCCACACGGGAGCAATGTAGGCTCACTTCCTGCCACATAACAATTGCACCGTGGCAAGGAATCTGGAATTCGGGAGAGTCCATCGGCATTTCCATGCTTCACCCCTGCTCGGTGTTGAATTGTCATGTCATACTGACTGAGCTCTTCAAGCCACCTAGCCAGTTGACCTTCAATATGACGAAACCGAGTTAACCAAACCAAGCTATTATGGTCGGTACGTATCAGGAAAGGTTTGCCAAGCAAGTAATGCCGGAATGTGCGGGTAAATGTCACGACTGCCAGAAGCTCTTTTCGAGTCGTGCAATACCGGCGCTGTGCCGGGGCAAGGTTATGGCTGGCATATGCTACAGTACGTTCCACGCCATTCTGAACCTGTACAAGCTCTGCACCGATAGCGGTGTCAGAGGCATCGGTATCGAGAATAAATGGATCCCCTGCAGTGGGTAATGCCAAAACCGGTGCACTAATCACTGCATCCCGGAGTTTCTCGAAGGCTTCCTGGTGCCGAGTTTGCCAATAAAAGGTAGATTTCGGCCCCGTCAGTTCATACAGGCAACCTGCCAATTTTGCGAAACCGGCCACGAAGTCCCTGTGGTAGTTCACGAACCCCAGAAAAGACTGTAGTTCGGTACGATCCGTGGGGACTGGCCAATCGCGCACGGCACTAATTTTACTCTCCGTAATGGAAATTTCACCCCGGCTAACGGTCTTACCCAGGAACTCCACCTCCCTTCGAAACAAGGAGCATTTCCGAGGTTTCAACTTGAGGTTATGCTCCCTAAACCGTTGCAGGACAAGACGCAAATTAGCCAGGGCACTCTCAAAGGTACGCCCCACCACAATGACGTCATCAAGGTAGGCCAGCACTTCCCGCCAAGTAAGGCCACGGAGCACCGTATTTATCGCCCTCTGAAACGTCGCAGGAGCGTTACAGAGGCCAAAAGCCATACGAACATGCTCAAAAAGCCCGTACTTCGTAATAAAAGCGGTCTTGTGCTGATCCGCAGGGTCAATAGAGATCTGCCAGTAGCCAGCTGCCAAATCCAAAGTACTAAAGTACTCCGCCCCATCTAACGCATCCAGACATTCGTCTATCAGCGGCAGCGGAAACGCGTCTTTCACCGTTTTGTCATTTAATTCCCGGAAGTCCACACAATAGCGGACAGAACCGTCCTTCTTGCGAATTAGAACCGGGGCAGAAGCCCATTCAGACTCGGAGGGTCGAATGACTCCAGCATCCAGCATAGCTTCGAGATGTTTACCCTCCTCCTTCTCAAAACCTCTTGGTGTTCGTCGCATACGCTGCCGGACAGGACGTGCATCGCCAGTATTAATACAATGTTTGGTATTGGCGAAGTGACCGAGATCCAAGTCCCCACTGGCGAAAACGTCTTGGAATTCAACCAGTGTGTCCTTGACAGCAGCTCCCTGCTCCTCGGTCAAACCCTCACATGTTGCCTCGTATAATGGTACAAGGAAGTCTGGGAGGGTTTCAGGTAAAGGGACATCCACTTTTCTTACCGATGCACCCTCTACATCGCCAGACACGGGGTGATCACTACATTCCAGAGTGGTTCCAATCCAGGCCCCCCGAATGACCTTTACCTCAGTATCATTCGGGTTGCGCAAGCAGATCGGAACCATTGGACCCCCGCGAATTGCCATCTTGGGAACCATCACGACCGATTGATCGATTACGGGCTCCAAAACATAATCGACCAACTTTGACCCAGATTGGGCAGGGGGGTATCCCTGCATTACACCTCGGACTAACTGGGATGTTAAGGGAGGAATGGTTACTGTTTCAGCAAGGGTGACCCGGTTTACAGACAGCGGTTCACCATCTCCCTGTTGCTTCAGGGTTGCCGAAACTTTCATGTCTCCTATCACGAGGACGTTCTTATTGAAGTCTACAATGCAACCATTAGCAGACAGGAAATCAAAGCCCAACAAGAGCTCGTCCACTAATGGTGCCACCACTACATCCCAAGTACTGTGGAAGACCAAAACAGACAAGGGGACCTTTTGTACTAGCATCCCCATGCTGGATGTTCCCTGAAATGCTCCAGTTAACCTTATTGGGGTGGTGGACAGCCCCTTTAACTTCAATCTGGCAAATAGGTCTTGACTCATGACGGTTACCTGAGCAGCGGTGTCAACAACGGCGGTCACAGGAACTGCTCCGACCTTCGCCGGCACCGTCATTGTCCAACCAGGTGAACGTGAAATAATCAAATCCCTAATGGCTACTGGCGAAGACTCCGTGACCTCAATAGAGGCCACAGGTGATGCACTAGTTCCGGTTGCTGGTTCAACCCCCTTCTGGTCACTCAACTGAGAATCCTGGGCTGGTGGTGGACCTTGCCTACCAGCCCCTATTCGTTTCCCGAGTGTTTCTTTGGGCAATTCCGGCTTATGTGACCCAATTCATCGCAGACATAACAGCGAATCGGTGAGCGGGAGAGATTAGAGGTTTGTGGACAGTGAAAACTTTTGTGTCCCTCCTCTCCACATTTATAACAGCGAATAACATTGGCAGACCAGCCGCGTGGGGCTGAACCCCGGGAAGAGGGTGCGGCCTTCTCTGGTACCGCACTCTGCTTCCCTCGACAGGCCTCTGCAAGCAATGCTTTTAGGGTCTTCTGCTGCTCCTCCGAAAAACCTCCCGAGCCTCCAGAATCAGACTTGGCAGTCCAGGGACAAACAGCTTCATCAGCCTCGGTTGTCACCAATCTCACACCCTTGACGCTCATGGCACGATGATTGTGCAAGGAGGAATTAACATAGGCCAATGCCTCCTGTACAGTTTTCGGATCTTTTTCCATCGCGAAAACTACAGCTTGACGTTCACGGCAACCTCTCAAAAAATGTTCAACGGCCACAGTATCGACTACTTCATCAGCAGCCCCTGGATAGCCTTCCCTAGCCAACTGCATACAACGGTCAGCAAAATCCCCTAATGTGTCGTCAGCCCCCCGCTCCTCCACTTGCAAACGTCGTCTGACCGCATGTGCAGGCTCTTGCCTACCATAGCGCTTTTCCAGAGCTTCGATCAACTTGTCAAATGAATTTCTAACCGCCTCTGGTAGGACGCGATAGAATTCCATAGCTTTCCCATGCATACACTCACGGAGACGCCTAAGGGACTTAGCCTTGTCCCAACCACGACTGTCTATCTCCAATTCAAATTTGATTTTAAATGGGATCCAAGTATCCGCTACACCACCAAAAACCAAGGTCTTTGGCAGTGGACGACTGCGACTGCGATGGCGTGACCTCC
>JAVTVY010006922.1:0-40318 GCA_036873755.1 Hanleya hanleyi
CGTCATCCTCCGTCATCCCTGAGAAGCGACGATCCTTCCACCCCATCACCACCACCAGCACCTAGTACACCCACCAACACCACGACGCTAAACATATTTGCAGTGGATCCCCGTGAATCACGTTTACCACGACAACGGTACCCATTCGACTACGATCCCCGGTGGGATCCACGACAACGGGGGTGGGCTTCTAAACGCCGAGCGCAAATCACCAAATAAAAAATAAAATAAAAAAAACTATGGATCCTCGGTGGCAGCATCCTTTCACGTGTCTCATCGCTGGACCGACAGGGTCGGGAAAAACACACTTCGTTCAACGTCTGATCCAACACGGGGCAGCCCTCATTTCACCGCCTCTAGCTCGCATCCTGTGGTGTTATGGAGCTTGGCAACCCGCGTACGAGGAACTGGCACGTGTCCCGGGACTCACCTTAGTGGAAGGCTTACCCCCTGAGGATACACCCCAAGACACCTTGGTGGTGGTGGACGATCTCATGACGGAAACGGACAGTCGAATCACCCGTCTCTTGAGCATCATCTACATCGTGCAGAATCTCTTCAGTAAGAACAAAGAGCACAGGAACATTAGTTTGAATGCTCAGTATGTGGTGTTATTCAAAAACCCCAGAGACGCTTCACAAATTACGCACCTGGCCCAACAGATGTACCCTAAAACACGGCCTGTGTACGAGAAGCCTTTGAAGATGCTACCCAACCCGCTCACGGGTATCTACTCATCGACTTGAAACAAGACACGCCCTCCACCCTTCGATTGCGTACCCTCATTTTTCCCGGCGAGGTGCAGACGGTGTACACACCCAAATAAAAGATAAAAGATAAAAGATAAAAGATAAAAGAAGAAGACAACGCACTCTAGCCGTCATTCATCATCATGTCTGCACGGATACGCAAGCACGCGCCGGCTCTGCGCGTATTACGCAGCGCGCCACCGGAGGTGGGCCGGGCCCTGGTGCGCGGAGCGGATGCCGACTTGGTACGGTGTTTGTGTGAAGTGGCCCATAATGTGTTAAAAGGCAATGTTCCACTCAGTCCTCTGCAGAAAGGGAAACTGCAACGGCACAAGGCGGGTCTCCGAACGTTGGTGAAGAAGACGGGCAGTGTCAAGAAAAAGAAACAGGTGTTACAGCGAGGTGGATTTCTCGGCGCACTCCTAGCACCCTTAGCCGCTACTGTACTGGGACCGTTACTAGGCTCCATCTTGGGACGCTAACGTCATCATGGAACATACGAAAAAAATGATGCTGGTCGAACCTCGACTGTTACAGAGTTTGCAATCACCCTATCCCGTGCCTGCCACAGTGCAACAACTCCAGTCTCCGGATGAAGAGATGAATAGTATACTCCAACGTCGACTACCCGATCACGAGAAAATTCAACTCTACCATCATACGCTGAACCGGTACCAGACGTTTATGGATCAATATAGAGGGAGTAGTAGTAGTAGTAGTACACCACCACTACCCACAACGCCCACACTCACATCCCCATCACCACCTTCACCTGAGCTGGAAGAGGAAGTGTTGACCAGTGTGCCTAAAGCCTTCAAGACCAAGGCAAGTTTATTGTTGGACCGGGTGAAACAGAATTCCGATATGAGTTGGAACGCTGAAGGAAAACTGCTGATTCGAAACAAAGTGGTGCCGGGGTCTCATATGACCGATTTGATCAACGATATGGTACGTTCTCGCAAACACTCTAAGCCACCGGGCTGGGAAGTCTTTGCTCAGGGATTAAAAGACATACACACCCCTCAAGAATTGGTAGGGAATCCTAACCGTTGGGCCTTTATGCAGCAATCGACCCGACACCAACCTCCACCTCCACCCTCCTCTTCTTGGGACTCCATGTCACCGCCGCCGCCGCCGTCCAAAATACCACAACCACGACGGGGACGTAGCCGATCTAAGTCAACGCGACGATCACAACGCCGAGGTAAGGCGCCCAAGACCTGGGGCCCTTACTGGGAACCCTACTAATAACTCCTATAAAAACCCGGTGCAGAAGCCAGAACAACTCAGTCGTCATGTTTTATCTGACGTTGCCCAGTAATAGCTCACTCGACGTGTTTCCTGACAACACCTTGATCAAGTATGTCACGCAATTACCCCAACCGTTACATTTACCGGGACGCTGGGAATGTGGACTGGTGGATATTCAATACCCTTACTCATGGTACAACGTACAAGACCAAGAAGTATGGTACGAAGTGACCTACCAAGGTAAAATCTACAGACTGACTCTCCCCGAAGGCCAATACGATACGCCCCAGAAGTTCAGTGAGGGTCTGATGGCCTTGTTGGAGTACAAGGCTCTAAAGGAGAGCACGGATAGTGCAACACGCCTGATAGCCTTTCGCTTCAAGAAAAACGTGTTCTTCGATGTCAACGTACACAACGACAAGAGCTCTATCATGCTGAGCCCTAACGTGGCTGTGAAACTCAGTCCTACACTACAGCAAATGTTAAGGCTGCCTGACAGCGTCTACACGGGTCCCACCATTGACAACGGTACCATGTTGATGGATATGAAAGTAGGTATGTACGCACTGTACGTCTACTCGGACGCAGTGGACAGCCATATTGTGGGTGATGTGAACACACCTCTGTTACGGGTGGTGCCCATTAGCAAGACGTATGGCGATCAAGTCAACCAGAGTTTCAACCATATAATGTACCTGCCCGTACGACATACGGATATCAACACGATCACGGTGGATATAAGAGATGACACGGGACGCCCGATCGCATTCGAACGAGGAAAAGTGGTGCTGACACTTCATTTCCGACAAGTCCGCTCTCCTCACTTCGTATAATGTACGTGCCTTACCAGTGCCATACGCCCAGCTATGCCGACTACAACAAGAAACAAACGGGCGGAGGCTTGCCCATGTTTAGCGGTGCACGCATGCAACGAGGTCACGGATTGGGGAACATACTGGGCAGCATTGTGAAAACGTTTTTACCCTTGGTGACACGGGGTGTCAAAGCGGTGGGGAAACAAGCGGTACGCAGTGGATTGCGCGTGGCCGGTGATGTGATGGAAGGCACAGCACCCCGACAAGCCTTCAAACGACGGGCTAAAGAAGCGGGCGGCGTCTTGATCGCCAAAGCCCTTAAAAGACAAACTCCGACACAGCGAAGAGTCATTCGACGTCCAACACACCGACGACGCACACCCCAGAGGAGGACTAAGACCAGGACGAATAAGAAGAAGAAGAAGAGGAGTAGTAGTAGTAGGAGAGACATCTTCGCATAATGGCATTCATTCACTCCGAGTCGTGTCCGTCTACCAACAGTGAATTGGATTTGTGGACTATTCCACCCACCCAAACCAGTGTAGCCGAAGGACGTTGGGTAGAACATCGATCCCTGGCTAGCCTGACGGGGGTGGGCCCCGTGGAATTTACCATTGAAAACAAAGATACGGCCTACCTGGATTTAGCCCACACGTACTTGTACGTGAAAGCCAAAATAATGGACAACGACGGGACGCCCATAGCGGACGATGCGGTAGTAGGCCCGGTGAATCTTTGGCTGTACTCCTTGTTCCAACAGGTGGATATAGGTCTGAACGATAAACTCATCAGTACGTCCGCCAATACGTACCCGTACCGAGCCTACATGGAGACGCTGTTGTCGTACGGCAGTGATGCCAAAAAATCACACTTACAAGCTCAGCTGTACTTCAAGGATACACCCGGAGTCATGGACAGCATACTCGGTGCCAATAATGGGTTCGTCGTACGCAAAAGAATGGCAGCCCAAAGCAAGTCCATCGAGATGATGGGACGACTGCACGCCGATCTGTTCCTGCAAGACCGCTACATGATGAACGGTGTATCCATCAAGATCAAGTTGATCCGTTCCTTACCCGCGTTCGCCTTAATGGGCGGTGGAGTCGGGGGTGTCAATTACAACATCGTCATTGAAGATGCAGCCCTGTTTGTCCGTACGGTAGATTTGCAACAGGGCGTGTTGCTGAGTCACATGGAAGCCTTATCGAAAAACCAGCCCTGTACCCCATCCGACGCGTACAGACCAAGGTGTTCTCTGTGCCAGCAGGTACGATGATGGCCAACCGTGAAAATTTATTTCTAGGGGATCTGCCTAAACGTCTTACCCTGGCGTGTGTGACCAACACCACTTTCAATGGAAATTGGGCTGAGAATCCGTTCAACTTTCAACATTTCAACATCAACTTTGTGGCACTGCACGTGGCCGGCCATCAAATTCCAGCCCGTCCATTACAACCGGACTTTGCTAACAAAAACTATGTGCGGACCTACCTGAACCTGTTTACAGCCACAGGACAAAACAACCGGGACGAAGGCAATACCATCACTCGAGACGACTTTAGCCGTGGGTACACATTGTTCGCCTTTGACCTCACCCCCACCTTGGAACACGATCATCAACTGGCTTTGCTGAAGAAAGGAAACCTACGGCTGGAACTGCGTTTCGCCACCCCTCTAGCCCACACCATTAACGTGATTTGCTACGCCGAGTTTGATAACGTCATCAGCGTGGATCAGCAAAGAAACGTGCTGTGTGACTACGCCAGCTAAGAGTCATCATCATGGATACGGAGCAGCTGATGGGCATACTCCAGCGAGATCCGAAGATCCCCTTTCGAGGTGTGTTTCCACGCAATGTGTTTCCCACCCACTCCACCACCCCAGCAGCCTACATCCTGAATACAGACACGAGGAGTCGACCCGGTGAACATTGGGTAGCTGTGTACGTGGACACCCTAGGCCAAGGCGAATACTTTGATTCCTACGGACTTGCACCCCTACATGCCGATTTGGTGAAATTCATGGACGTCTCTACTACAGAGTGGCGTTGGAATACTCAAAGATTACAAGGACCCTTGAGTAGTGTGTGCGGACAGTACTGTGTATTTTATCTCACTCACCGGAGTAGAGGACATTCTATGCCCACTATCGTACACATGTTTGATGATTATTGTCAAGCCGAAGACCGTGATGTCCTCGTCTATGACTGGACGGCCTCTCGTTTTAATGTGCATGCTCCATTTCTCTGGTTAACTTAAAAATGCACTGCGCGCGCAGGCCACTTGTTTATTATCACGTTATTGTTATGACGTTGTTGTTCTGACGTTCATTGATGTTGAATAAAAGATGAAAAAAACACAAAAAAATGATTTGACTTTTTTTTTTATTTAAGTCAACAAGAATGGGTTACACTATATATACAAATAGAATACAGGGTACAAATAGTAGTGGTATGTACACATAGAATAGTAGTGGTATGTATATACAAGTGGTACAAAAAAAGTTCTGTCAGGAGTAGGATTCGAACCTACGCCAGCATTCGCCGACCAGCACTTACGCACCGGCGCCTTAGACCACTCGGCCATCCTGACTTTTACATTTGTGTATCAACAGTTATAGTTCGACATTGTTCACAAGTCCAAGTAAGTG
Organism: Hanleya hanleyi; assembly: GCA_036873755.1. NCBI lineage: Eukaryota > Metazoa > Mollusca > Polyplacophora > Lepidopleurida > Hanleyidae > Hanleya > Hanleya hanleyi. Next base: position 5,465 of record JAVTVY010006922.1, read on the forward strand.
GTGCTCACACCGTCGGCCAACACTTTTCGTTTCGGATAAAAGAAAGTAAAGGCGTCTCGTTGCTGGATGTACGTGCGCATCTGGTGGTCCACCACGCGAAATCCTCGGTTAGTGCCACTCGCACTGGCCTGGCTTTGCAGCACGTTCAAGTACAAGGCTTTGTCGATGTTGGGATCGCGCCGGCTCACCCCTTTGCAGCTAAACTTATTTTCCTCTCCTCCGTCTCCTCCGTAACAGTAATACGTCTTGGAGGAGAGACCAATCATAGCATCCTCACTCCACTCCAGCTTGAACAGGCCCGGCGTACGCTTATCGTACTGGTAATGGTCACGTCGAGGTAGCCACTGGTCCCGTTCCGCTTCATACTGGGTACGTAACTCCGGTTTCACCAGGGACTCCCAATCCGCATTAGAGACGGCCATGTAGGCCGAGTCGGTACCCATCTCCACGAGTTGCCAGTCTGATGGATTAAAATAGACACCCATGAAGTCATAGAGAAACTGCAGCATCCTCAGCTTGGCCACCTGATATACCATACATCCAATCTGCAGGGGTAAGTTGTACCGGATAGTCTTCTTGGCTGAAGTGACTTCATAGGTGTCGTCATCGATGACCTCCACGGATCGAAACAGAGGAGAATTCACTTTTTTGCGGGCTTGGGCAGTAGTACAAATGTTCACGTTGACGTGCTTATCCTGGTTCGTAACTGTTTTTCCGTAATAACTATTGCCAGTCAACTTCCAACATTCACCGATGATGGCCTCACTCGGGTATTCATCACCTTGACGACGGGCCGACGTCACGATGTCGGCATTCTCCGCAAAACAAGCGTCGGGTACGTACTGTATCACTTGGTATATTTGAGTAATTTGCAAACCGTGGTTCATGTACCACTGCAGTAAGGGGGTGCCCAGCAAGATTTTCTCGGCCCACATACTACCAATCAACATGCGTCGAGGTTGAGGCAAACACTCGTGTTGCTCCGCATAGGTCCTCATGGTGTCCCCAATATCCGCCCGACCCACCAGCGTGTTCTTAAAGATGGGAGGGCACTGGGCGAAGAGAGGCTTGAGAGTGTCGGGAACATGCAAATCACATTCGACAAAGCCGTAGAGGTCCCCCGAACGAATGGCGTCCAACATCTGTGGCAGACTCAGAAGTCGCCGACGACTCAAGGGGTACTCGCGCTGTTTTAGGAAACGTCGTAAATGGGGCAGGGCCTGACACATCGTGTGAAATTCACACTCCCACATTTCAATCAGATGGAATCCTCTCTCTTTCACATAATCACCGTTCGCCACCACTTCTTCGCGTAATTCTTGCGGTGTTTTTCCACGTCGCTCGTTGAAGCGTCCAGCGCTGAAATGGCATTCGTGGCCGTGCCAATAGCAACCGTAAAATTGGAATACGGTGGGTGTGCTACCCACCAGGGCAAACCCATCGACGGGAAGTCGACGATCTCCTATGCGCTTCTCTGTGGCGTTGGTCTGGTGTCGTATATAAATCGCCCGTCGATAGGCTTCCCAATCCAACCACTGATCAGCCAGATGCTTGTAGGGTGTGCGTTGCGGTGTAAAATGCCGATCTTCCGCCAACCAACGTGTATAATGGCCACTGGGCATAGGTTGGGCCAGCGACCACAGGTACAAGGCATTGGCATCGAAACCGATGATCTTAGCACAGGGTTTTCCACTGGGGAGAGTAGTGACGTCCTTCTCGTGATAACGGTGAAAAATAAGACTCGGGCCGCCCACAATGTTCTGCTTTAGACAATCATGCATGTCTGCATCTTTTTGCTGTATCAGCGAGAAGTACGTAGCACACTCTTGAAAAAGATGGCGAAGCGCCAGACCCGGTAAACTCAAGCACTCCTTGAAGATGTCGACGTGCATTTGGCGACGAAAGAGTTGCACCATTTTCTCGGCCGCTTCCAGGAAAGGAACCACATCTAGGTTATTATACCATATCAGGAAATCTCGCAAGGTCTGCATATGTTCATCGTTCCATACCTGCTGTAGTTCCCGGTACGTGTCTTCCGGACATTCCACTTGCTTCAAATCATCAAAGAAGGCGTGCCGGGGTGGCAACTGTGTTTCCTGCAAACGGTCGAGCGATGATATATACGTGTAAGGGAGCCTCCCTTTGGTTTGTGCACAGTTATAGGCCTTGACCCACTGATCATAGCTACAATTAGGAGCTAAATAGTTCCGTACATCCAGGAAATGCAGTGATGTGGTAGTGAGGGCCATATGATTATTGAACTTCTTGATCACGGACTTGATGGTATTAGCCTGGGCCAAGTAAGGGTAGAGAAATTCCTTCACCATGTTCAAATCATAACGTCCCGAGTTGAAGCCGAGCACCGGTAACTGGCCTAGGTATTGTAGGAAGCGCACTTTCAATTTCTCCGCATACGGTTTCGGTAAAGGCACATCCTGCGACTGCAGAGGCTGCGACTGCAGGGGCTCCGACTCGGGCTCCGACTCGGACTCTTCATCGTCGCTGAACGATACACCGGGTATAGGAATGCGGTCGTCCAGTTGGTCCAGTACGTCCTGAAACTTGGCCACCAACAATTCCGTACTAGCCGCACTGACTTCCTCTAAATAACCCATCATGCGGGTAATCAACTCATGGGAGTCCCCCGACGACACGAAGCAGACAGGCGCAGAGTCATAGCCGGGTACGTTGCTGGAAATACTGACACTCAGAGGAATATGGTGCTGCGTCCACTGCGTTTTTGCTGAGAACATGTCCATGGGCTCCAACAGGGCCTCAAAATCGTAACACGCCCGGTAGGGAAAATAACGGTCCTCTTCCGGTATGATGATACCCTCATCGGCCAGTTCCTGGAAAATAGTAGGCGTATTATGATACACTCCACCCGGATATACTCGCTTGACACTGTTGTCACAGATTTTCTCGTGACGATGTAAGTCGGTGGAGCGATGAAACACCCGATGGCATTGGGCACAACTGAAAGACTGAGCGTACTGGCTCATATTGTAGATGAGCGAAAAATGACTCACGCCATTGTCGTCGAACACATTGACTTTCATCGTAGCAGCATACCGTTCTGTTGAACGACGAACCAATTCAGCCACAAATGTATCCTCCTCCTCGCATCGTAATCGGTATACAAAGATATTGATGTTGAACAGTGTTTCCACGTCATCCAAATTCTTGAACGGCACTCCACGGAAGTGCCGCTTATCCAAGTCTTGCTGCTGTAAATACTGTTCCCAATAGTCATTGGCCACTCTGTCACAACCCTTGGGGTCACACTCGTCCAGATGCACGGCCAAACACCGAAACAGACATTTCCGGTCTTTGTAGGGCCCGTTTCGCCCTCCTGTTAATGCATACAGTCCGTGTCGATGAAGCAACCAAGGGGGTAGTAGTACAGGAGCACCGATAGGATGATCTCTCATTTTCATGACGAAAAATGTGACGTTAGTCACCATTTCCACAAGCCATTGGGTATTGGGGCGTTGCAACCGGGCCCATTCCAATGGATCCAACGTAGTCAATTGGTCGATGAGTGGCTCCAGAGAAATGGCATCGGTCACCGTGAACGGCTGATCAAACACATAGGTATTATTGCTGGGATAATAATACCGCAGCTGGTCCGTCTCCTTGTGCCGTAAAATGTACCCGAATGTCATATTCAACTTGAACGCTGTCACCTGATCTTTGAAAATGTTCTCGGCATAGGTAGACAGATACGTGAGGTCCTGCAGCCGAAAGTTATACAAGTCCAATAGACGACGGTCACGGTGAAAACAATGGCGTATGGTAGCCCAGTGACGTTGATAAATGTCCCTGACACGCTCATCTTCAGGCAAGACTTCAACCGGAGGTGCTGCTGGGTCCCAGGGAAAATCTTCTCCACGTGTCATGCTTTCGTCTCATACAAGCGGATAGGCAAGCAGGCAGGCAGGCAAGTAGGCAGACAGGCTGGTCAGGTAGGTAGTGCAATGTTCTAAAAATCGACTCCTTTTATACGTTTTTCTACAAGCCGCCATCTTGAAACCCACCACCCACCAACCACATGCCGCCATCTTGAATCCCACCACCCACCAACCACATGCCGCCATCTTGAATCCCACCACCCACCAACCACATGCCGCCATCTTGAATCCCACCACCAACACATGCCGCCATCTTGAATCCCACCACCCACCAACCACATGCCGCCATCTTGAATCCCACCCCCCATCTTGAATCCCACCACCCACCATCCACATGCCGCCATCTTGAATCCCACCACCCACCATCCACATGCCGCCATCTTGAATCCCACCACCCACCATCCACATGCCGCCATCTTGAATCCCACCATCCACATGCCGCCATCTTGAATCCCACCACCCACCATCCACATGCCGCCATCTTGAATCCCACCACCCACCATCCACACACCCCACGTGACCACAATACTCGCTTCTGATTGGCTGATGCGTGACGTCACAAAGGTCATATGCAAATTTCTGAGGTCAATAGGACTCAATTTACGCTTTGTATACTACTTAGAAGGTTGGAAATTAAGCATCACCTGTCAAATTAACCCTTACACTTGCACCCATGCAGAACAGTCATGGGTCGTCCGAAAATACGAAGGAGGAAGAAATTTGGTTGCCGGACAGGTCGGCATACCTACACGAATCAGCAAGAGATGGCTATAAGGAAGCAAAATATGGCAAAAATAAAGCAAACCTGTAAATCTGATGATAGTACATGTAGCTCCATGAAGTTGATCTTGAAAAAACAAAGGGAACCAACAACACAAGTGAGTGAAGGTTATAAACTATTCTAACATGCTCCACGTTATAGCCGTGCGCTGATTGGTCCAGACCTCAAAACATACGGAGATTATCACACGATAATCTTCATTTGTTTGTTGTGATCTATTACATTCACGTGCCGAACTGGTGACGTCTCATTCTTGTGACGCAGTGCCACAAAGCTGAGCGACGATTGGTTCATTCACTGCGCAGTGGGCGGAGTTCACACAGCTGCAGCACGTGAACGGGCAGCACGCGCGAGCATGGCCTGCAAACCAGTCACGAAATTCTCGCATCAAAACGGGACAAGTTTGCAGAAAAATTGCCATTCCGCTTATGAAACGAGGAAATATTTATCATTGTGCATGTTAGAATGGAGTTAATGACCTTCTTAGTGAATATTATGGTGTAATAATTTTTCGATGTTTAGTTTTAGACCTCATCAAAAAACCTCGCGGCTACGCCGCTCGGTTTTTTGATTGACGGTCTAAAACTAAACATCGAAAAATTATTACACGATAATATTCACTAAGGCGGTCATTAACTCCTAAATCCATCTGGATTCGCTCAATAGACATTTCTGTATAATTATTTCATTCCCAAAACATGAAATATACTGCAATATATGTATTGTACACATTATACGTGCAGGTATTATAGAGAAGTAAAAAAAAGTAAGGTCCCAACTTCTCTCATGTTATCTGACCCTTTTGCATTATCTCCATGTTGGCAAAAATTTGTCAACATAATGTGCTTGCGGAGTCAATCATAAAGAGATAAAGTGTTGGGGGTATCTCTACCTGTCATCATTATTTTGATATTGTAAGTTTGGTTCAAATTATCATTTCATTAATTTGAAGTTGTGAGTTGAGAAACTCGATAAAGGTTATCATTACTTGCCATTCATTTCCTCATGGTAATGTTTGCTATATTGTGCAACTATCCTATTTCATACACAATAAATATAGTTCCGCTCTAGTATAAGGTGCCTGCATATAGCACTGATTGTGATATAAGGCAGTTGCTATGAGGTCCCCAAATTCATAAATGCATATAATTTCATCCTTTTTATAATGCATCTAAGGCAGTTCAAATTTGGTCCCTCAATAACAGTGTTATAGAGAGGTTACTCTGTATAACACTATAGTCTACATGTTACATATCACACCGTAACTTCAACTGATAATGTCTATCTAGGTTACCAGACATGTTACCCTGTGTGAAAAGGCCCTGGCAATGACCCGAAGTCAACAGGACTGTATCAAACTTGTTGGTGCGACAAAGAACAGTGGTTTGGCGTCCACCCTCTCCACATTCTGTCTTGGGTGTGCGGAACGACTTCGGTTTGAAACCTCTCCAAAAATCACATTATGTGATGTGAAACGGTACGACATCAATGATCGTTCTGTTTGGGGTCATATGGCATCCGATGGCGGATGTGCCAAACTCAACGAGACACTGACAACGATGGGTGTCTCTGGATTATCAAGAAAAACCTTCACTAGGTTAGAGATGGACATCGGGAAATGTTGGGAGAAGAAAGTGCAGGAGGAGACAGCTTTAGCTGCTGAAGAGGAAAGACAACATGCATTGGACAGTAATACCATGCATGAGGGTGTTCCTGCCATTTCTGTGGTGTGTGATGGGGGCTGGAGCAAGAGAAGCCATAAGCATACATAATGCTTTAGATGGGGTCGGTGTGATCATTGGCTTGAACAGTAAGAAAATACTACACATCGGAGTGAGGAATAAAACCTGTCAAACATGTTCATATGCAGAAATCAGATGAACCGATCTCATTGAACAAGAGTGCCGCAAAAATTGGAATGGGAGCTTCCAGACAATGGAAGCCGACATCATTCTGGAAGGGTTCAACGAGTCTGAGGATAAATACGGACTTAGATACACGCATATTATTGCTGATGGAGACAGCTCCACAGTTCCTGCATTGGTAGATGAAGGCCCTCCATGGTGTCGTGATCTAACAAGCTTGAATGCGCTTTCCATGCTGTGAATTGTGTGCGAGGCCATCGTGAGAAACCGGTGGAGGATAAGCCTCGGTATAAGGGTCCTAACCGCCTGACGAAAAATGTTAGGTAGGGTCCGCCTCTGTACCATCCTGCGGTGTGCAATAAGAATGAGGTCAAAGGAAACAGACAGGTCGGCTGCCATAAAGAAGTTGGAACACGATATTAAGAACTGTTTTAATCATGTATTCGGCAACCATGAAAACTGCCACAAAGATGTATGCAAAGCACAAGAAGAGTGCCAGGAAGAGGGTGATGGCAGGGATGAAGGTGAAGAAAGTGGACGAAGAGAAGCTACCAAGACTGGAGTACATGTAAGAGATGGCACGACTGAAGAGAGGAGGAAGGAATGTAGGGGAGCAAGAGAAGGGGGCACAGTCAGTATTGACTCAGAGATGAGAAATGATGTGATGAGGATCTTGAATCGCGTTGCTGGTAAATCAGAGAAACTGATTTCAAATTACACTACAAACCCAAATAGCTCGCCAGACTGACAGATAAATTCTATCGGGAGAACGTTAAAATCGGTGCTACTCCGTGTACTGATCTGGAGAAGAGCACGAGAGACCAAAGCCTGTGATGAGTGGCACACTAATCGTAAATTACGCTTGACTGCTTCAAACTTCGGAAACATCCTGACCAAAAAACCCTGAAACCAAGCTGAAGGCAACAGTTGAACGTCTACTATACGGTAACTTCCAGGGAACATCTTGCACTCGATATGGTCTCCGACAGGAGAGAGCTTCCATCCAGGAATATGAGATTCGCTAATCTAGTAGTAAAGAAAACATCACCGTGGAGCCATGTGGGTTATTTGTGAACCCCGCTATTCCTTTTCTTGGAGCATCACCTGATGGGATTGTCTTCGTGAATGGTGTGGCATCTGGTCTACTGAAGATCAAAAATGTTCTGAAAGACAAGCTCATCATCCTGTTGGAAGCATCCAAGAAAAGCAGTTTCTGGCTCAAATCCGTTGATGGGAAGTTGGAACTAAAGAAACACCATCCGTATTACTACCAATGTCTTGGCCAACTTCAAATCACAGGATATAGTTGGTTAGATTTCGTCGTCAGGACTGTTGAACCCTATGAGTTGCATGTGGAGCGTATTGTGCCGGATGTTGATCTATGGGAATCAATGATACTCCCCAAGCTCTCCAACTTTTACTTCAAGGCTGTCCTTCCTGAACTAGCGTTGCCTAGGCATGGGAAAATACTTGGCATTCGTGAACCTAGACCAAACTGGGTACATAATATATTACTTTTTCATAGTTTTATACAGTGAACCCTCATTATAATGACATTCAAGAGATACGTCATAACGAAAAAAGTGTACAGAAACGAATGTCCATAAATAGACTTATTCTCTGTTCATAAGAATCATTAGAATGAAAAATGTCATTTCGTCATTATAAGGAGGGTTTATTTTATAACTCATTTCCACTCTTTATCCCAGTGTTTCTCACATCACAGCGGCCAAAAGCAATGTGATACACTCATGTGATACAGCACTTGTATCACACCCTTACAGTTTGCTGACTAGATTTTTGGTTATTTTTCAACATTATTTTGATGTGAGAAATAAATTATAGCACTCGTGATCATTTATCTGATTTTTATCACACTCGTTTGATAAAACCCATATGAAACTCGCTAAAGGGTTCATATGGGTTTTATCAAACTCGTGTGATAAAAATCAGATAAACGACCACTCGTAGTGATAATCTATATGTATCATACCGTTCATGCTGGTACACGTAGTCATATACATGTATGCTATATTCAACTTCATATGCTCAAGTTATCATTGGTCAATTTCCACAATCACTATATGGCATGTAACATGAAACTCTCAGGTAAGTTCTTCATGAAACTGTCAATGTACATGAACATAGTATAAAATTACAAGCGTCTAGTCCGTCATTCATAATCCAGCCGTCGTCCATTTGAGAATATCCGCGTCCATAATCCAAAGACCTATTCCATTTCCATATAACAGTATTAGCACCAAATTCAAAAAGACAAAAGTATACATAAACATAGGCTTGTTTCCTGCAAGAGAGAAGCGGTCAACAATTTTCAATGATGCTGGCAAGACATCATGATGTTCCAAAATATCAAATCCGTATCGCTGATCAGTATTCTTAATCCATAATATTCGTTATAGAGTCGTCATCTAAAAAAAGATGTATCTCAGTCACGCTTTGATTGTGATTGTTCATATGAGTACCATGATGATCTTGAAGTACATGGGTTCATACGGCCCCTAGCCCCAGGTTAAGCGGAATTAGACACAAGTTACGAAACGTAGCGCCATAGATCTTGCACGCTACGTTCGTATTTTTGCTATCAGCATGCGATATGTATCGCCAAATTTGAGAAACTTTGAGTGGAGGCGCTTGGTGGAATAGCCCTGTTTTATAAGTTTCTGCAACAATGTTTTGTGACGTTGATTAAAATCATCACATTTAACACAGATCTAGCAAATGCTACTAAGCGAGATATGTATACGCCATATGCAGGTCCCACTGGAATATTACTATCCAGAAAGGGATAGTTTACGATGTCGAAATTGTAATCATCTCTTTTGTCATAAAGTCGACGAGAGAGAATGCCCGCTTCATTTTTATAGAGGCAGAGATCTAAATAAGATGTGCCTGTAGGGCTATCTGTAGTTTCCTTCAAATCCAGTGAAGGTGGATATATATCCTTCACTGCGTCATTTATATAGCGATTATCCACAGCGAGAAGATCGTCTATATAGCGTTTGGTGAATGAGAAGGAACGGGCTTTGAATGGATCGGGTTTTGAAAGCGCCTGCATATAGTCATATTCATAAGAGAACAGATATAGGTCATCCAATAGGGGTGCACAATTAGTACCCATTGGAATACCTATATGCTGTTGATAGATTGTGTTGCCAAATTTCACATATATATTTTTAATGAGAAATTCAAGCAACTCTATAAACAAAGAAACATCCCATGAATGATATCTCTTGTATGTAGTCGAGCTAAAGAATGCTTTATGGCTTCCGACTGGAAGAGAAATAACAACAATGGAACAACTTTTAAAAATTGTATATTTACAGATTGATGATAAACCATCACCAAAGCAGCCGGATGTGAAGCCGCTTGAAAATGTATCAACTGATCAACCCCACACCAGACCTACGAGATGTTGCAGGTATGTGGGTTACACTTTAAAATGTCAGTCTGACAAATGTTCATCTAATTTATTTGTGCATGTAGTACATGCAACTCATTATCCTGACATAAGGGAACAGTCATATCGTTGAGTATTACCAGGGTAAAGACAATCCATAAATTCTTGTCTTACTCTGAGATTTGGTCCGTATCACAGTTATATTGAACCAAAAATGCTAGCCTACATGATTTAAATTATACACATGGTGCTACACTTCTGATTTGCCTTTCAATGCTTCGGGTTGCCAAAGTTTCAGTTTGTTGGGAAACGTATAACACATCTTTGGATTAATTACAAGCGTCTAGTCCGTCATTCATAATCCAGCTGTCGTCCATTAGAGAATATCCGCGTCCATAATCGAAAGACCTATTCTATATTCCATATAACAGTATTAGCACCAAATTCAAAAAGACAATCATAGTATACATAAGCATAGGCTTGTTTCCTGCAAGAGAGAAGCGGTCAACAGTTTTCAATGATAGTCCAGTAAATCTAGCGCATTTTTGGGGTCAACCCACCACAAATTGTAACAAAATTTATTTCACTGCTATGCATTTCAGAAAGGTCCCCAGAATAACATACTAAAAGTCTACAATTCCATATGCATGGGAAATATCTTAAATTTCAACTATTTTTCGCGAGATTTCAGTGTTTATCTGTCTCTTGCTCCTATAAGAAAACCTTGTACATGGTAGTAAGCGTGAACGAAATGGGTCATTACTTACACTCATTTCATTCATTATCATATCAATGTTATACTCAGCCTAAAATAATACCCTTGCACGAGAATATTTATGGAGAAATTAAAAATGGCGGATGTATGGGGTCATTCTAAATCTGAACTTTTTACCATTTTCATGACAGTCCAGGCAATCTATCTGGTTTTTTTTAGCTGGACCCAAAACAAATTACAACAAATTTGTTTTCACTGGTATGCATTTCTAATAGGTCCACAGAACATACTAAAAGTCTACCAAAATCTATTTGGTGGAGATACGACTTTTTAAAAACAAAGATACACCATCATGCTTCATGTAAGAAGGTAGAAAATATTGGTTTGTCTCTGAATAAGGACAGTTTATCATCCAGAAATCCAATCAATACATGATGATCTAGGATACATTATTCTATGGTGGTGAAAACATTTGCATTCCCAATGGATTTTCTCATAAAAGTAGATAGCAAAACGATAGTTCAGCACCAGGGTATATAATCATACATGGTAATATCCTGCCAGTTGGCATTATTTCCATTAGCATTGTTATCCGAAAGGGAACTGACAAGCTGTGATATATTTTCTTTCAACCTATGACAATCACAGACAATAGTTCCATCAACTTATAAAGATATAACTATTATCACAAGCACGTAGCAAGTGTCAGGTCCGAAATTCAATAGTGTTTGTACCTTGTTGAAAAAAAAAATGCAGCCTTGCCAATCATTAGAGAGAGAGAAATAGTTCAGATATATACCGACAATCTGCCAAACATTTATGGTCCATCACAATTGTTTGTAAGACAAATGTTGTCGATGAAAGAAGAATAATTATGCAGATCCTAATATATCATTTAATTATCAAACAAATATTACCTTGAGTTATAGGCAGAGTTGACGGCATAACTTATCAAGTTTCATTTTACATTCTGGTTCATGATAACATTATTAGGGGAAGTGACTTCTCATACATATAGTTGATGCCTTTTATTGCTATTCCTCATGAACACTGCCATAAGTTGAGGAATATTTCACAGCACTATCAATCCCAATACCAGTCTTCGCCAATGTCATTTTCAAAGGTCTGGGTTTGATGAGTTTGCACAGCTCAGTCGTTTGCATTCTCCACACACACTTGAACAATCGAGGCCGTGATCCTTACAGGCGCATCTGCTTCAGCTGCAATCCTTCTTGCAGTTCCACCTGATAACCCCAAGTAACCCCTGAAGCTTGTGGCAGATCGGTTTTCGCATGGAGAAACCGATTGAATGGTCCACTCCCGTTTTTGTGGCTGCAATGGATGGTCTTCCCCTCAAGTCAGTTCTTTCGTCTGGGTTACTACTGTATAAACATATAATCGTTTTCTATGCTGCTGCAATAAATGACCTTCGTTGGGACTCCCATGACCTGGATGAACACTTCAGCTTGTTGGCGAAATAGCTCAGTAACAGTTGTCTTCTTCAAGGCAGCACCTTTGTCAATGCCATATGGTCGGAATACTGTGTCACAACCCAGAATGGCATGCACAAGCAACATATTTGCACAGACTTGCATTCCCAGCACAGCCTTTGTCTTCTTGACATTCCAAACTCTCCGGCCTCGCTAGTGACATGGTCATTCAGTCAAAGAAAGACGAATTCCTAGCAAAAAACATCAACAAGTAGCAGTTCATTACTCTTATGAGTGACCAGTTGGAAAGGGCGGGATGTTTCATATGCAGATGTTTTTATTGTAAAAGCTGCCGTTTAATCGACTGAAAGCATCAAAACTTTGGTTGGTTATGATATTGACCTGTTAGTTCTGCTCTGTTTTCATGCAGACATGGATGACAATGACATCTACTTTCAGCCAAGAGAGAATGCAAAGAAACGGATAGTTTGGAATGTCAAGAAGACAAAGGCTGTGCTGGGAATGTAAGTCTGCACAAATATGCTGTTTGTGCATGCCATTCAGGGCTGTGACACAGTATACTGACCATATGGCATTGGCAAATGTGCGGCCGTAAAGAAAACAACGCTCAATGAGCTATTTCGCCAACAAGCTGAAGTGTTCAACCAGGCCATTGGGAGTCCCGATGGAGGTTATCTATTGCAGGTGCTTGTGTGTTTATACAATGGTAACCCTGACGAAGCAATTGACTGCATGAGATACAAGCGTTTCTGTGACAAAAACGAACCATATATGTGCAGGTACAATTACAACACATATAAGGGAAGTGGGAAGAGGTGCCGACATACTGGCATTCAAAACCTTCCACCAACATCAGCATCAGCTAAGTATCAAGGTTCGCGTGTTTAGAGTGGAAAGGGGAAGACCATCCATTGCAGCCACAAGAATGAGGGTGGACGGCTTCTCTCTGTGAAAACTGAACTGCCACCAGTTCCACTGGCACTCTTTGAGGTTATCAGGTGCAACTGCAAGAAAGATTGCAGCTGAAGAAGATGCATCTGTAGGAGCATGGCCTATATTGTTGAAAATGTAAAATGAAACATGGTAAATGGCATGGTAGAACGTCATGGTAGAACATCAAGTTTGCCTATAATCTAGATTATTATTTGTTTGATAATTAGATGATAGGATCTGCATAATTATTCTTCTTTCGTCAAGACATATCTGACACACAATTGCGATAGATCATTAATGGTTTGCAGAGCTGTATTTTTTCAACAAGGCGCATGTTGTGATAATAGAGAGATACCTCCATGAGTGGGTTTGTGGAAATATTGTCTGTGACAGTCATCGGTTGAAGGAAAATATATCACAGCTTGTCAGTTCATTTATTTTGGGAGAGAATTCTTCTTTCAGATGATTATGCTAATGGCAAAAATGTTAACTGACTGAATATTACCATGTATAATTCATATAGCCTGATGCTGAACTATCAGGTTGCTATCTACGCTTATGAGCAAATCCACCGGGAAGACACATGTTTTCACCACCATGGCATACTGTGCCCTGGGTCATGTATTAATTAGATTTCTGGATGATAAACTGTCCTTATTCACGGGAAAAAACAATATTCTACCTTGCTTATACGAGGCATAATGGCATATTATGTATTATAAAATGGCGTATCTTTGTTTTCAAAAAAAATCGTATCTCCACCAAATAGATTTTGATAGACTTTTAGTATGTTGTTCTGGGAATCTATTAGAAATGCATACCAGTGAAAAAATCTGTTGCAATTTGGTTTGGGTCCAGCTAAAAAAACCCAGATAGATTGCCTGGAAAATGGTAAAAAGTTCAGATTTAAAATGACCCCATACATCCGCCATTATGAATTTCTCCATAAATATTTTCGTGCAACGGTATTAATTTAGGCTGAGTATAACCTTGATATGATAACGAATGGAATGAGTGTAAGTAATGACCCATTTTTTACATGCTTAGTACCAAGTACAAGGTTTTCTTGTAGGAGCAAGAGACAGGTAAACACTGACATTTCGCGAAAAATACCTGCATATCTGTTTGTAGACTTTTAGTATATGTTAATCTAGATACCTTTCGGAAATGCACTGCAGCAAAAACAATTCTGTTGCAATTTGTGGTGGGTCAAACCTCAATTTGACTGGACTAATAGGCTTGTTTCCTGCAAGAGAGAAGCGGTCAACAGTTTTCAATGATGCCGGCAAGACATCATGATGTTCCAAAAATATCAAATCCGTATCGCTGATCAAAATTCTTAATCCATAATATTCGTTGTAAAGTCGTCATCTAAAGAATGATGTATCTCAGTCACGCTTTGATTGTGACTGTTCATATGAGTACAATGAGGATCTTGAAGTACATGGGTTCATACGGCCCCTAGCCCCGGGTTAAGCGGAATTAGACACAAGTTACGAAACGTAGCGCCATAGATCTTGCACGCTAGGTTCGTATTTTGCTATCAGCATGCGATATGTATCGCCAAATTTGAGTGGAGGCGCTTGGTGAAATAGCCCTGTTTTATAAGTTTCTGCAACAATGTTTTGTGACGTTGATTAAAATCATCACATTTAACATAGGATCTAGCAAATGCTACTAAGCGAGATATGTATACGCTATATGCAGGTCCCACCGGAATATTACTATCCAGAAAGGGATAGTTTACGATGTCGATCAACCAACAACAAGAGTGGTTCCCTGGTAAGTATATTACATTCATATTTCTTTTTAGGAATTGATATCATTTAATTGATTAAAAATTAACAATGAATTGTGATGTCATCCTCTCTGGCAAATCTGTTGTCTCTATGAGCAAATCCCCTTGCGTTATAGTGTCACATCAGGGGAGACAATTTCACTCACATCAGGGGAGATAATTCATTTCCTTCATTTCAATTGAAGTATTTTTGTTGGTCAGAATTGTGGTGAACACCTACACATTCTGTTCTTGCATAGGAACTGTACTTCGTCTTCTTTCTGGCATTGATGGCGATCAGCAGGCTGGACATGAGATTCAGTATGATGGGGATAATGAAACCTACATTGTGGACCATCTACTTCAGGATTATGTGGAGAAGTCTCTTTTCTTTGTGTGATATTGGTGAGTAACTTAACCCAAGTAATACTTAATGAGCTTAATCAGAACTTCAACTTGCTCTGCAATTACACATGTCACCATTACCTGTCCAAAGACAATATGCAATACATGCAGCAACCTAATAATGATATTGAGCAATATTGATGTGTCAAAACAATATATTTTCTTCATTATGGCAATACAATATTTGAAGTATATCCTCAGCATGATTGTTGATATTTCTGAGTGTGGACATTATACATAAATTCATCAGGAAATTTCTCTTCATTACATTGTTTCTATGTACTTAGGTGGACACCTGTTTCATTCAGTATACATGTGTATGGAATTAACTAAACTAACTGAAGTTGTTCTGTAGGGGGTTAATATGATCTCATCAATATGCACGAGATTGCTAAAAATAGTACCATGCAAAATGGTGGACATCTATGTCTACATATTCTCTAACTTCCTGTCTCCTATTTTATATTTTTCAGTTGTTCTCTGAACTACTTGTATATAGTTTGCTTTTGTTCCCTCTTGTAAAGTGTCCTGGTGATGATTACCACTGCTTTTCTTCTGATTTTGAAATGTTGGACATTGGCTATCTGGACTGCTGAATAAGATAAGTTTAAAATGTTGTTATTTTATTTAGTAGAGTTTCTCACCACAATTTTGACTCCATTGCATTGCTTACTAACTATACTGCAGCTGTTGAAAATTTGGGTTTCTATTTCTGTGCCGTTATGAAAATATAGCAGAAAGAGTGTGTGACCCTATGTAAAATTAATAATAGCCATCGTGTGGTATGCAAAACCCTAGCCCTTGTTGACGTAACCAGGTGATGCTCACGCCATTGCGTTGGAGAAACGAAGCTATAGCGCGCGAGCAACAACAACATTCAATTTCATGTAATTCGACAGAAATAGATATTTAAAACGTACCTTATACCATCAACTTCAATAATGTACACACACAAACTCCTCACGAAGGCACAGAGGGTAGGGAAAAATAAATGACTCGGGGTTGTTGTTGTTTCTCGGGACAAACATAACGTCCTCCCTGCTCAATTCCGTGAGCACGTGTTTTGCGGAATCCCGAGACTCTCGTTGAGAGGTTTACCAAAAATGCAAACCGCACACGTGTTCGGGAAGACACGCTCGTCAATTGCCAAGAGCATGTACGCTCCAAGTCCCATAACATGCTTTTGACACACACGCACTCTTGGAAATATTCCTTTTCGCTGTCCAGAGTTTGAACTAAAATCAATTCGGACATACCGGAATCGATTGCCCTCATTAGAGCGTACATGTTCTTGGCAATTGACGAGCCTGTCTTGCCGAACACGTACAATTGTGCACTAATTGTTCCAAAATCACCGTGTGTAAATATCATGCGAAACATCTACAGGTTTGGGATAAAGCTATTTCGAGCTTTTTTAGTTCCATCGGGCTTTTTTTTTAGCTTGATTGAGCTTTAAAATTGTCACTTTTACTCGTACTGATCATGGGATGTCAAATTTCCGTGTCGAAGCGTGCGTCCACAGTTTCACCGTACTGAGCTGAACATGGAAGTTCAAAACCGAAACAATCTCCCTTGTTCACCATTGCGTTGTTGTTATATTTCATATCAAATTATTCTTATGATGCACAGTCAACGTTTTCTCACCTCCTGTCGTATCAACACTTCACATCTCATCAAGCGTCCAACTTGAATCCAACATGGCGTCTCGCTTTCACTATGATGTCGCAAGCCCACGTGATCGGATATGCCGAAATATGGATTTATAATTTTCCATCGGGTATAGTGGACCTGAATGCACATCATGTACATACAAACCAAACTTTTATTTGGGCAAATAAAATACTGTGGGTTAGTATAGATCAAATCATGGGACAGTATATCTGGAATCTGGTATCTCTGATTTCATACTTAATAGTTGGTGGCATGCATGGAGCGCCGGTGTTATTTCATGTCTGTAAACGTTGTGTGTGCGTTTTGACACGAAATAGGCAACTGCTACTATTGGTTCTGATGACAATGTTTCGTAAAATAATATATCTTTTATTCAACGAGTTTCACCACCAAGTAATCATTCGATAGATGTGATTAGTCGCTCAGTTTGGTACTGCTGGAAATACTCCTCTTCTTGAAAATTACACTTGCTTGCTGACAGATATAGCAGGAGTATTTGACGAAACAAGATGGAACCATGTAACGAGTGGCTTCGGAGTGGGACTGGGGATAGACGTTGCTAGGATAACTTAATATTGCACCTACCGTAGCATTAGAGTTCAAGTGTTGCTAAAAATTTGAGAAAGCGGATGTAGCCAAGCCTATCAAACTCGTTTTATCAAGCCGCTATGGGAGGGCTACGGTTATCAAACCTATGAGAGTGCTACTGTTATTAAGCATATCAGAGCGCTACGGTTATCAAACCTATCACAGGGCTATAGCGTTATCAAGCCTATCAGAGGGCTAGTTTTATCAAGCCTATCAGAGGGCAGTCATTCAAGTCATAAGAAACACGCTAACAATTGAAAATCATATCCATCAATAAAAATTTTTTTACAGTATTATTGCAGAGACACTAATCTGTGCAGTTGAGCGCCACCAGCCCACAGTACATTTTGGCACATATGACTTCTGCTATGTTATTTTATTCTCCCAAGCCTTACTACCAAGTTGTGTCAATTTGTTGTTCTGGTTGTGTGACGTGTCACGTTTTCCCACATGTTGATTGGCGCAAATGTGCATTCATGATGTTTAAAGGTTTAGCAATTGGCTCACCTGAACACTTCTGTGTAGTGAATAATTATTATAATCTGAGTAAGATATTATTTGTATTAATTTCCAAACATTGGATTGTCAGGCCCTGGTTATTGACCTTAGTAATCTTCCTTATATTGTTTGATATTTCTCTTTTGTCGGGTCTCAATGGGTGAGCCATGCTTTGAAAATCCCTGCTCCTACGAAGCTGTAGGTAATGTCCTTCGTCACATCCATGCAGAGCTGTGTGAAGGGGAGCGGAGCTGGATTGCTGTTGGATGCGATGGATCTCCTTTCACATTGGCTTGGAAACTAATTCTTCAAAACAAAGAGCTCCAAAACATCCTTCTGATCCCAGGCCTTGGCCATCACGAAATTAACATGGTGAAAGCTTGTGTTAAGTTATTGTGGAACGTTGGACTAGCGGAATTGGCGCTCATGCTTGGATTCAAATCAGACAAAGCCCAGGCTGCCTGCCAGTCTGCTACGAATCATCACAAGTCATGGCAAATTCTACAATTTTTTTTCAGCGCGACATGTGATGAACTTCTCCTCCCCTTCGTGGGACAATGCATTCGCAACAATGAACCCACAGAACTCGGTTCCTTCTACCATTGGTTAAAAAGCGTCAAGATTACAAGCGTCTAGTCAGTCATCCATAATTCAGCCGTCGTCCATTAGAGAATATCCGCGTCCATAATTTTGATTTGATTTGATTTGAAATTTATTCACCAAATAATAAAGAGGTGTACAGCAATGGCCAACAGGAACAGTAAGAGAGAAAAAGGGAGTAAACACTTATTGTTAGCCATATTATCAGGACTGGCGGGAATAAAACCCAGAAGGGCTTGTTCTATCCCAAAATAAATAGATCTAGTATGTCATAATACACCAAACATTTTCATTGAGTGAAATATAAACAATGCATCATAACAATAATATAAAAATATCCATGCAACTATGTGAAAACTGGTCAGTGTTCGAGAAGATATGCCTTCAGTTTTGACTTGAAGAGTGAAGTAGAATTGATGCTTTTAATTGAAGGAGGTAGTATGTTCCACTCTCGAGGTCCTTTAGTTTTGAGGGTATAAAATGATAGATTTGAACGATAAATAGGGCGATATAGATTTAAAAGTTGTCCCCTAGTTTGGTAGCAGTGCACATCGGATTGCTTGATGAAGTAGGCCCAAAAGTTTGGTGGTAACATGTCCGGATGATGGGTAAATTTATGGGCCATCAGAAGACAGGAATATAAGTTTAGTTTACATAATTGTAGAATTTTCAGTTCTGTAAATAAAGGTATAGTATGATCTAGTTTTTTAGATAAAGTTATTACTCTCAAAGCACGTTTTTGCAACAGGACTAGAGGATTCAAATGGATAACATAGGTATTACCCCATAGAACATTGCAATAAGATAAGTATGGGAATATCATTGAATGATAGAGTATACATAATGTTTTCTTATTGATCGAATTTTTAATATGGTTTATAATCCCTATGTTTCTCGATACTTTGTTGCATATATAATTTATATGATATTTTCAATTTAACTGGTCATTAATATAAATGCCTAAGAATTTAAAATGATGGACTGGTTCAATTTCTGTTCCCGAGATAAATAGTCCAGACACATTAGCTATTGGTCGTTGGGCATGGGGTTTTATTAACATGTATTTGGTTTTTTTAATATTTAACGACAGGCGATTACAGCAGAACCAGCTATGAAGTTTCTGTAATTCCTGTGACATGATATTAAATACATCTGATATGTTGTTGGAAGAGAATACAGCACTGGTGTCATCAGCAAAGAGAATAATTTTTAACATATCGGTTGCGCTATTTATATCATTAATATAAAGAAGAAAAAGCATAGGTCCGAGGATTGACCCTTGAGGGACACCATATCCTATAGACATTGGCTCTGACAAAGTCTCATTGTATACAACGGTTTGTGATCGACCAGACAAATAGCTGTTAAATCAGGTATTTGATAGTCCTCGAAAACCATAGTGTTCAAGCTTGGAAAGTAGAATATTATGATTGACAGTGTCAAACGCTTTCGAAAGATCAAGAAAAGAGACTATACTGTAACATTTCGATTCTTTTGCAGTGATCAGCGTGTCATATAAAGAGCATGCTGCTTGAGATGTCGAGTGATTAGCTCTAAAACCAAATTGTCCATGAGAGATTGTTCCATTTGCATCAAGAAAATCTATTATTTTAATAATAGCGAGTTTCTCAAGTATTTTGCTGAGACAAGGTAGGACAGATATTGGTCGATAGTTTGACAGAGTAGAGGGGTCGTCAGATTTGTAAATTGGTATTATTTTGGCACGTTTTAATAGAGCTGGCACTGTTCCACAAGTGAAAGAGGAATTCATAATAGAGGAAAGTGGAGTTGAAATGTAATCAGAAACCAGTTTGATCACAGACATTCGTATATCATCTAGTACAGGTGCTGCTGATTTCAGGCTCATTATTGTCTTCTTTACATCACCAGGAGTAACTTATGTGAACTCAATATTATCAGGAACAGGGGTACCGAGGTAGTCAGTAAAATTCGACCCTATATTTGGGATTTTGGAGTCAAGCTTTGAAGCAACTGTGCTAAAATATTCATTAAATTTGTTGGCGATTGTTCCATTGTCTGATATTGTCTCCCCATTTATTTCAAACGACTCCGGCGTTTGCTTCGATTTGTTTCTGTTCAGGAGTTGGTTTAATACCTTCCATGTACCTTTAATGTCTTGATTGCTTTCATTAAATTTCTGTTCAAAGTAGTGTTTTTTAGATAGACGGATGGTATGGTTTAATTTATTTCTGTATATTCTGTATTGTCGGTGGGTATTGGCATCATGTGTGACGAGGTACAGTCGATAGAGTCTGTTCTTTTCGTGGATGGAGTTTAGGATTCCGTAAGTGATCCACGGTTTGATGATTTTCTTGATGAAAGTAGTACAGGTTGTCAAAGGGAAGCATTCGTTATAAATGGGATTAAATTTGGCGAGAAAACTATTTAAAGGGATGTTGGGATCTGTGCTGTCAGGATTGATAGAGCTCCAGTCCGTTTCTTTAATCTGGTGTACGAACTGTTCTTTTTGTTCAAGGGTAATTTTACGGTAGGTTACTTTTTGGTATGTATGTTTACGAATGGACTCCGTCTTCAAAATGTGAAATATTGGGAAGTGGTCAGTAATGTCAGTTAGAAAAATACCGGACAAGATGTTATCTTCATGAAAATTAGTAAATATATTATCTATCAGTGTAGATGAGTGAGCTCTAACTCTGGTTGGTTTGGTAATTTGTGGGAAAAAATAATGGGACTTCATAGTCTCTATAAAGTCTTTGGAAGGTACATGTCGATCAATTTTAAAGAGATCTATGTTGAAGTCTCCCATCAAAACACACTTATTCTTTTCGATGTCAGGGGTTTTAAGAACGGAGAGCAGATACTTGTTGAAAATATTGACATTTTTGCCTGGAGGTCTGTAGAATATTCTAACGATAAATTTCTTCTCATCCAAAACTAATTCCAAAAAGAGAGATTCATATTCACCGTCCTCGTCAAAGTGTGAGAGATCGTCTCGAATTTTGCAATTTTTGAAGTTTTCATTAATATAAAAAATTAGGCCGCCTCCTTATTTCTTGCTTCGTGACGACGGAAAGGGTGTATAGCCAGGTATATCAAATAGCTTCTCAGTTGCAGGATTTAACCAACTTTCTGAAAATCCCAGAACGGAGTATTGATATTTTAAATTATGAATAAAACCAGTGATCTCAGAGAAGTGTTTTTTAAGGCTCCTAGCATTCAAATGTAGAAAAGACAGGGTATCACTATTATTATCATCACATGGTAATATATTAATTTCCTCGATAAAAGATGTGTCAGTGAAATATTTTGACTGGTGAATATTAATATTATTCCAATGAGTAATTTCGAAATCGTTATCGTCTGTAAGAGCTTTACAATGGTCAATATCATTTAGTTGGACTGGGTTAAAACACATGTTTTCTATAAAGTCAAGATTTATTACTGTGTTGACAGGGCAGTCTTGGCTAATTTCTTCTGCCATATCCTCATTAAAAAAAGGAAGGAATGATATAAGGTTCGTGAGTGGAACATCCTCCTCAGGTGTATTATTATCCATATTGAGATGTATCAGTATATGTATGAGCGAACTGACCAGGAATCACAGTGCAGGGTACAAAAGTAAAATAAGGAGATAACATATTTACAAATACAAGATTCGACAAAACGACAATATTGGTCATGATACGTGAACTAAAAACAGTGACGCGTCGGCCACTGAAATGCTTGGTGAGACTGATCGCAAGCAGACTAGCTAGAATGTAGTCTGCTCTGTCAGAGAGAGAAAATGAAAATCAAAGTACACGGTAGTTCAGACAAGAAAGAGAAACAAATCAAACGTAGAACATTCATCCATTTCATTGTGGAGCAATTGGGCACTCTGTAGAGCATACTATAATGTTCAAATCTAGGGGACGATCAGCCTATGTAAATCAACACAGTGGTTATATTTTACTCGGCCGCCAGATTAACGTGTTCAACCATATGTTGTATAGGCTGGAGATTGCAATTGACCGAGCTCTAATTTTTGAATAGGAGTAGGCGACTGGTTCTACCAGCCACACACTTCCAGAAACAGGGTACACCCATACTGTGATATATTCAGGGTTCCACGCGCAGCAGTAGCAGACCAATATTTGAATATAGAAAGACGTTAGGATTGGCCGCATCGTGCTGAAATATATTCATGGTTTCACACACACCAATGACATGCCAATATTTAAATATAAATAGACGAACGAGTAAAAGACTGGCCACTTGGCTTAAACTGACCACGTGCCTTCATGGATTAACACACAGCAAAGGTAAAGCATGTTGTGCACAAAAGAACATCAATTGCGTGATTCATCCAATGTACACTATTTCGGACATTGTATACAGAAGGAATTATCCATTCAGCTCGCAAACGTATTTTATCTGCCGGACCGTGTGCATAAGCTCAGGTGACCACATCATGCCGAGATATACTCATGGTTCCACACACATAACCTACAAAATTTAAATATAAATAGACGTACGACCAAAAAAAATGGCAACTGGCTTTAGTATGACCGCGAAACTTCTTGGACTAACAAAAGGCAAAGTAGATTATATTGTGCACAGAAAGAACGCCAGTTACGTTGTTCACTCAATGTACGATACAACTACAATAGGATTAAGACAATCTTTCAGCTTTTCACTTGTTTTGCGGTGCGTTACACACCACTATTTCGAACATTGTATGCAGCAAGAAACAAACAATTTAGCCCGCAAACGTATTTGATCTACCGATCCGTGTGCATACTAATAAGGTAAGCTGACACACTTTGGGCTATTCAGGTGGAACATTTAGGACCTGTGATTTTCATACCAATCGTTTCCGGAGAAATACATTTAAGCTGTGACGTGGTTTTGTTTACATTTGGCAAATTTCATAGTGACTAGTAGATTTTACATTCAAATTCATGGGGCGAGCATTTATGACACAAGTCATATAATCATTGTATTAGTTTCAAACTTACCCGTCCGAATATTGAAAAATAGTTCATGACATACGCTGAGAGGTCTTCAAACATACACTGCACCACTGAGCATTACATTGGCTGTTCAATAGATAGTCACGTAATCAATTCAGGAATTTTATCGACAGTTTTGAGCTGGGACCCGAACAGGATCCAGTGTAAACAAATATTGAATATAATAGTTCAAGAAAGTTTATCTAGTTCAGTGAAAAGCTTGATTTCAGAACCGTTATGAAACATTCACACTGGCACTGGCATGTTTGCTCGTCGAGTGCCTCGACCATTTTTCGCCTGGTCCGGAGCGAACTTCCAATACCAGGACTGCGCCTTCGCTTCAGTGCGGATTCGTGTTTTACATTTTGTGGCATGGCGAAGATCATAGGCTACTTTCTCCATCTGGGAACGAACTGGCCTAAGCTGTGGGGGAAGATCGGTTTTTATGGAAATTTTCTTATTATTGCTCGCAAGATTTTTCATGGCGCCCAGAATAACTTCTCGGTCCCATGTGGTCGCCGTAGTTATAATAATGCATGGAGGTCGGGCCTCATTCTCCTTTATTCCCGGGGGATGGGGCATACGATTCGGCAAACGGTGACAAGCTACCAGCATCATTTTTTCCGCAGTTTCAGGGTCTAGTTTCAAATCCTCGACGAAAAATGTCCTAATTACAGCATACGTATCTTCACGCGCAGTGGTAGCTGGAATTCCATAAATCCGCAAGTTTCGGTTACGGTCATGGATATCCTTAGCTATAAGTTGATCTTGAAGCTGGCAGAGTTTTGTCTCGTACTCGTCTTTCAGCTTTGGAATAACAGAGTTTTTCAATTCCGTCACTTCATCAGATTGGAACTGTAAAGCCGCCGTATGAGAGTCTACTGTAAGTTTTAACTCACCGAAACTGGATTGTATGTTCTTCATGTCAGACCGCACTTCGTCCATTTTTAAGCCCAATCTGTGCTCAAGGCCGGCAAGTAAAGTTTCCAAATCGACCGTTGTCGTTGCCATATTGTCGGTTACTTCTCCTTGTTCACTGCTACTACGAAGAGAGTATTTCGGAACGTCCACAGGATTGTTTTCGTTGTTCACTTTAGACTTATTGGAAGACGTGCCTTTCTTCTTGCCTGGCATTTAAAGTCCGCTGCGGGCTATCTCAAACAAAGCCGATCTCCGACAAAGCAGACCACAATCGAGGTTAACTCAGGAGCTCGCGCTCATGCGTCCGCTCTGCTCTGCGGTCAAGTCAAAAGGCCTATTCCATATTCCATATAACAGTATTAGCACCAAATTCAAAAAGACAATCATAGTATACATAAACATAGGCTTGTTCCCTGCAAGAGAGAAGCGGTCAACAGTTTTCAATGATGCCGGCAAGACATCATGATGTTCCAAAAATATCAAATCCGTATCGCTGATCAGTATTCTTAATCCATAATATTCGTTGTAAGGTCGTCATCTAAAGAATGATGTATCTCAGTCACGCTTTGATTGTGACTGTTCATAGGAGTACCGTGAGGATCTTGAAGTACATGGGTTCATACGGCCCTAGCCCCGGGTTAAGCGGAATTAGACACAAGTTACGAAACGTCGCGCCATAGATCTTGCACGCTACGTTCGTATTTTGCTATCAGCATGCGATATGTATCGCCAAATTTGAGTGGAGGGGTTTGGTGGAATAGCCCTGTTTTATAAGTTTCTGCAACAATGTTTTGTGACGTTGATTCAAGTCGTCACATTTAACACAGGATCTAGCAAATGCTACTAAGCGAGATATGTATACGCCATATGCAGGTCCCACTGGAATATTACTGTCCAGAAAGGGATAGTTTACGATGTCGAAATTGTAATCATCTCTTTTGTCATAAAGTCGACGAGAGAGAATGCCCGCTTCATTTTTATAGAGATATAGATCTAAATATGATGTGCCTGTAGGGCTGTCTGTAGTTTTCTTCAAATCCAGTGAAGGTGGATATATATCCTTCGCTGCGTCATTTATATAGCGATTATCCACAGCGAGAAGATCGTCTATATAGCGTTTGGTGAATGAGAAGGAACGGGCTTTGAATGGATCGGTTTTTGAAAGCGCCTGCATATAGTCATATTCATAAGAGAACAGATACAGGTCAGCCAACAGGGGTGCACAATTAGTACCCATTGGAATACCTATATGCTGCTGATATATTGTGTTGCCAAATTTCACATAGATATTTTTAATGAGAAATTCAAGCAACTCTATAAACAAAGAAACATCCCATGAATGATATCTCTTGTATGTAGTAGAGCTAAAGAATGCTTTATGGCTTCCGACATTAATATATCTACGATCAGTTTTCTTGAACACAGATACTATTAATGAACTTTTGACCTAGAGAGTCGAGAAATCCCAGGTGGATACATGTCTGTACGGTATGTGACCTTTAGCATCAAGTTCTTTCGTAAGACATTTTGAGTTTTTCAATATCCACATACATTCAACGCCAGAGCTCTTAGAAATAGTGGCGCAATACCTTTCCCAAAATGCTTTTACCTCCTGAAGGGCCCTCGCCAATAGGGTTGAAGGAAGCTTGGTGGTGCAGCTTCTAGAACCAGCTATGAATCTAGCTTTGTTTGGTGATTTATGCATTTTGGGAGTCCAGTATAGTTTTGGTATGTCGTTATGATTGATTGGAAGACAAATACCTCTTTTCCCTGAGAAACTTTTTGTGATTGTTAAATAAATCTACCAACTACAAATTCTTGAAAGACGTCGTCTTCACATATTTACTTTCTCTTTTTCTTTTTCGAAGCGGCGTACGTCGAAATAATAGCGAGTGTTTGGTTGCCGCAAGAGTGAAGTTCGCGAACCTTTTCTTTGGGTTAAACATGACGACATACCAGGAGATGGACTTCCTCGACATGAAGACAAGAGTTCTCTGTCCTGATGTAATCAAGGCTTTCATTCAGGACAACGAAAGTTTCTCGGTGTCCGGGCATCCGAGCAAGGGAGAGGGTAGCGATTTCGTTCTCGAGGCAAAAAATCGACGCATCAAGATGTGCCTTTCTCCAGGGGTGCCATCGGATCGGCAATGGTTAACTGCTTGTCGTATCGTTGACAAATTGGACTTGGTAAGAAACTTGCTAAACGAATGATAGAATAAATGTGGAAGCAGTTATTTAAAACATTGGTGAATTTGCGCTGATCTTAAGTGAACAAAAATTTGAATTATTTTTATTTCGTCTACATTTTGAATTGACACTAAGTGATACCGGTACCAGATAGGTTTTTTGATTAATGACGGGGAGATACTTTTTTGGACAATGGCTGGATAGTTAATGTGGGATCTGAAGATTGCTATCGAAAGTAAAAAGTTAAGTTATTCCTTAAAATATCATAAATACTTGAATAATAAAATTACAGAACACATTTTTCGATTTATTTTTTTAATGTATTTTTTAATATGTTCAGGGCAGTAAAATTTTGAAGCAGATAGGTCTTCGTCCTTGGTGACGATAAAATTAAAACAATGCGCGTGGGCCCAGTACTGGCATTGCTGCTTCCCTCGTCCATGATCGCACCCCACCCATATTGCCCTCTCCGATCCTTTCTCCGTGTATTCCTCTCCGCACCTCCCGCAATAGTGCTTCGTAGGACGTTTGTCTCGGCCCCTGCTACGTGTAGATGATGGGGCAGCTGATGGTTCAGATGCCGACGGCAGAGGCTCGGACGAATGTCGCTTTGGGGGTGGGGGGCGGGGACGGGAATGGCGGCACTGTCGATGGAGAAGTTACGGTGGCCGTCTTATTGGGTGCGGAGATTGTGGATTCAGCTGAAATTAGAAATGAAACGCTTGAAATGGCATATGGCCTAAAGCTAAAAACAAAAGTTAACATAAGATGTTAAATCAGCACAGTCTTCAAACAATCCGAACTCCTCACCTATTTCGGAGTTACAGCTGCTTCAAGCAATCGGAACTCCTCGGCCATTACGGACATGCACATTACGCGTCACACTAAAAAAATGTTTATACAATACTCGTCGTTCGGTAAAGGTTCTGAAGCTTTATCGCCTAATGTACAATAAATGGGTAATGCTTCAACAATAACAAAGTACTCATCACAGATTTCTGCGGACTTCAAAATTGGTGTCCTGTTATAGTAAAATTAATTGAATATTAACATACGTTCTTGACGAGATGATCTTGGACAGGATGTGGTGCGATGGAGGTCTCCGTCGCCCAGCTCATTCCATACCCCCACCTCCGAACTCGTGTGAGTGAGGATTTCCAATTCATCTGCCTGCAAGTGAAGGAGGCACCATTGACTGATACGTCTTACCTTTATCCTAATGTGTTTTCAGATAAGGACGAGTGTTGGTCAGCTTCTACCCGACAAGACAAAAGATATCAGCGACCTTCGGCTGTATCATCCAGATATGAAGGAGACCATTCACTGGCGGGCTCGTCTGCGTCAGACTAAATATCTGGAGCCAGATGCGGATGCGATTCACCGGTCCGTGGACGGAACACCTCTGGACGCCGAATTGGTCAATTTCTCGGAACATTGCAAGGGAAATCGATCTATATTTTTGAAGAACAAAATAGAAAACACGGAGAGGAAACTGCGGCCGGTATTTGTGCTGGAAGAAGACCGTACCCGGTATCCCCACATCTCCAACAAGACAAAAGAGGAAATTCAAGGGTTTATCCTACAGGTGATATCGGATATCCGGCAAGCCAGCATCGAGGAAGAGGCGAATTTTCTTTTGAAAACCTGGGAGAATGAAATCCGGACATCGGCCAATGACGTCTTCATAAACTTCTACAGGACAGTTCAAAGGAAATTAGAGGATCTTCGTCCGGATAAAGGCAAAGAAATCTTGTCTACTTATAATTATTTTGGTGTTACCTTTCGGAACATGTTCTTGGTACGTCTTTTCATGGTCTGAGACCTGGCAATGGGATCTTCAATATATTTCATGACAACTTTGCCCCGGTGATGCTTGACGGCCCTGCATTTTTGTCCCGTTAAGTTCTTCCCAGGGTTGTGTCGCTTCCGGGTTGGAATGTGTTCTTGTGATTCCTTACAGAAAAACAGAATGTAATTCTAAGTTGTATCACACACTCGTGAACGACCGGTATTGATCAACAACTGTTCAGTTATGCGGCAGATATGTGACAGATATGTATATTCTTATGCCATGACTTCCACACAAATGTTCATTAATTTATTCATTTATTCATTCACTTATTCATTTTTTATTTTAAACCGGTACTAAATCTAATTCAAAACTATTCTTCCCCAAACAGAATCGGATGATGAAGACAACGACGAATGAGCCGACACCTGAGAACGTTGGAAGACAGAAAAACTTGTACCGGTAGGTCATCAATGGACCTCTCTTGAAATAATATTAAAAGATACTATTGGAACATGCTGCAACATAGTCAAATTTACATTCTTACCGAAGGATCCATTGCTCTTGAGGTCAGCAAAAGGGGACGAAAATCATAAGGACTTGGGGGATAATAAGGGATAAAACCAGAAAAATAATTTCCAGAATTTAGTTCCTTCATAAAGGTGATGGTACGATAAGGCGGGATTTTGGCCTATACGTGGTGCGGTTGAAATCGAAAAAATAAAATGCCCTAAAAATACGTAGGTTTTAATGTAACGGCAAGAGAAAATATAAGTACACAATATGTGAAAGTTTTAGCGCGATTGTGTTATGATTATAGTTATCACATGAAACTGAAATCCACAACTTGTGCTATTTTGTGAAAAAGGGTCTAAATCGAGTCCTTCAGACACCCATTTAGACGCGAAGGACCCCTTGGACCAGAACGCCATTTAACCGGGTGTTGTGTGCTGACATTATATTCCCACTGCTGGAAGATCTTTTTGGTCCAAGGGGTCCTTCATACTAAAAAATGAAAAGTTATGATTCATAAAGTTTGAAGTTTTCGTAAGTAGATTAAAGTGACAAAATAGCCTGTTACAGTTGTTCGTATGTCGTGGTGTAGTGGATACGCACTTTGGATCACAAGCGTTTCGAAATTTTCTTTTACCGAGTTCGAATCCCAGGAGGTCAACATGTGTGACGTCGACAAGTTATTTCAATCTTTCTCATTTTTGTAAAAAAAAATTGCATTCAGTATATCTGAAATAAGATTTCAGGCTATCATTATGAACCAATTAAACGTAAAATAAATATTGTTTACCGATGACACGATACCGTGTGAACATTACGGGCCAGTCAAACGTTGAAATCGAACAATCAGTCGCTACCTGTTACAACGGCAATATATTCGCCTAAATTGTGTATTTATTCTTCAATATATGTGCATGTAAAATCGACTGCAACGTGGTGAAATAATAACGTGCAACGTGGTGGAATAATAACGTCTTGGTACCGAACATATGTGAAGCTATCGCGGTTCACCGTAACATTCAGTCCGTTGATTGACAGTTGCCGCCGACGAAAAGTTGTACATTGCATTGTGATTGACAGATGGAGAGAAGAAATGTACATTCCTATGCGTCGGCTGGCTGTGGGCAAAAACCCCGCCTTACAATACCATCTCCTTTGTAATAATTCCTCAAATAATTGAAGTATCCCACTGAAATTTTCACAGATGATAGACTTGGCTGTAAGTGTTGCAAAAAGGGTAGCAAGAATGATATAGGTTCAACAGAATAATTGTGTGAACTTACCGAATTGGACTGTCACTGGTTCTAGCAGAAGGATAATCCAAGAGTTACTTAAAATTGAAATAAAACACAGATTGGAAGGTTCCAGTAAGTCCTCAACAGATGAATACTGGAGTGAGGAAAGAGAAATACCTACAAAATTGAAAAACAAAACAGGACATAAGCGGAAGTGAAACATTGGATGTCACCATTTTGTTGGTGGGACTTTTTCAAACAACGCCATGAATATTAATGAATCCAAATTAACCCCTTTCAGTGAAACAGAATGATGAATTTAAAGGAATGAATTCCAAACTATACGTACACGTGAAAAATATCCACGTAGGTCAAAGGGTTAAAGTTGACCAGGTTTGCCCACAATACTGCTTTCATACCCTACATGGAGTATCTATTACCATAACAATACAACAGCGTGCTCCAGTGACTGCAGTTGTAAACATAAGTTCAAGACGCATAACTCATTTTTTAGCGCATGACACGAACATAACATAAGACAGAAATGTTTCATACACCTTAGAAATACATCATACTCACCTTGTACGACATAATATCTTCATAATCTTCAAGAAAGAGACCAATTCCACCAATTTCTGTGCGTTGTTGTTGTTCTGCGGAAAGCGACACCTAGTGGCGAGGTTGACTGCAAATTGCTAACTCCGCAATGATCGGCACTTCCGGGAAATAGTCCCTAAATGAAATAGTCATTATTACAGTTTCTAAACACCACACATCAAGGAATATATCTCTTATCATGTCAATTTAATAAGGAACACAATATCCATTTCGAACAATACAGAAATATATTCTTGAAAATGTTGGCGCATGAAACTCCACACAGAGATTTGTCCCCATCACTGCCCCATCACAGCTCAGGAGGCGGGAACTTATTTTGAACATGTGGAATTTTGCGTGATGAACAGGTAAATATTTCAGTTCATTCCTTGCACCTGTGGTTTTGACAAGTATGTCACACGTAATTTTAAGACGTAAACTTCATTAGTCAATAGTTGTCATTCGTTTGTCTTTTCTGTAGATTAAGTAATTCTTGCCCAAAAAACAACATTGCGTTCCAAATGAAGTACCCATAATTCCCGGTGAAAATCTTATTGGACAGGGTGTCATGGAAGCATAGATTTTGAAAAAGCCTCCACTTTCAACAGTCTCCAGATTAAAGTTTCCACTGTATCGTAGGTATTTCACACATTCCACTTGTTTTATCACCTCTCTATTGTTATAATGAGAATCGTAAAATGTATGTAGTGCATAATCAAAGCATATTTCGATTGTCATTTCCATTGGCAATTTTTGAAGGCCTGTGTGTTTCACATCGTTCGAGTACTTCCCCGAATTGCTGCATATTTAACCTTCTCATATACGTGTCTGGTAGACGTAAAAGTTTGGAGAGAATTTTCCAATTATTTTTTCATTTAATCCACATTTTTTAAGGCACTCTCTAAATAAAGTTCAAATTATTTTTCTGGTATTATACCCCCTTAAATACCCCCGCAGCTCTCAAAATTGCACCAATCGAAAGTCCAAGAAAGTCATGTAACCATGGTAAAACATAAACAATCCAATATCGCTTGTTGGATAAGATAACATATCTTAAATTTATTTATTCCATATTTGAAATTTTGGTTTGTATGTGCATTCAGCAGGTTATGGATACAATCCCATTCGGGATATATATCCCATTCGGGGTATCATATCCCGTTCGGGATATAATCCAATATCCCATTCGGGATATACGCTCGGTTATAAGAACGCGAACGCAAAGTTGTCTTCCCCACACTTCGCTCACGAAATGGTTGGTATACACACGTCAACTTCGAGCTCCCGTCTTCACTCTAAATTTACGCCAGCTGTCTATAGTTGAACCAATTTTTCCGACTACAACTTCTAAAATCATACCCATCCCGGTACACGACATATTTATGACATAAAACCAGGAAAAAACGATATATTTACCATCAAAATTCTTCTGCTTTGCCATAAAGCCTGTCTTCCGGATATCCGCTTCCCCCACAATGCACGGGCAGGTATTGTCTGCAGGTCATCCCCGGTAAAACAATGGAAAGTCCTCAGACCGACTGATCAGCGACTAAATCTACGGTGTCCACTAAAGAACATAATGAAATAAAAGTATTTGTTGAAACTCACAATATTTGACCTATAAATGCAACAAAAATCGTTCCTTATTTGTGTACAAGAAATATAAATAAATACCTACAATGTTATCTACTATGGAAGACCTATAGATACTACACGTAGTACGCTATATTGCTTTGCGATTTAAGGAAAGACCACAACCCCGAAAACCGAACCTCCAGAAGAGGAAAATTCACCCAGGAGGACATAGGAAGGGCGAAAAGCCAACATATGCTACCCACCAAAGTGGAAAACGAAGCACAACAAGACTCGAAGCGGGTGCTAAACTGGACAAGAGTGCCTATAAGAGGAAAGCAACCATTTTTGCCAAAGTAAGGTTTGATTTGAATTGAATGCTCACCACTGTCCTCATTTTGGGAAGAAATGTCATCGACAATTTTCAGGAATTCTATGATGGTGGCCTTGGTTCCTTTGGATGCCTTGCTGAACTTTCTCTCCAGATTCCTACGGATACAATGATTGGAGATGGCTGCAATCCTCTCCTGAGCGATTTGCAGAAGGCTGTCGTTCGTCTTCGACTGAAGACTATTGGCCTTCACCCGGTCTTCTGGAGTAATAAACACATTACTCAAAGACGGCTTTTGACCATCGGCGCACAATTTCCTGCCCGAGAAATAATTATGGAATATCAGATGACAAATAAAATGAAGCCTTAAATGCACTTTTTCATTGATGGCATATCTTGTACTTGTTAACCATATGTGCATTTAGAATGTTATATGTGAATGCTGTGTACATGTTATATATACAAGACACACGGGCAATACATTTCACGCACCTGTAGGACTTTCTGTTTGTCAAACAAGTCTGTGAGAAGTTCACAAGTTCTTCATCCAATACTTTACCCGCCAGAGAGACATGGAGATGATTGTGATCCTTTCTGGACAGATACTCTTCTGCACGTAACATGTCCCTAAATGCAGCGATTTCTGATGCTAATGATACGTTAGTAATGGTCCAGAAGTCGTCCACATCACTCATTCCTAGAGAGTTCTCCACTGATTTTCGTATCTATAACACAAACACAACAATTATTTCAGATTCGGGAATACTTCGAAATAACATCTGAGGATGTATATATCGAGATCCACACCCGGAGTGGAGAACGACTGGAAGTAAAGGAGGGGCCATACTACCAACATGCCAAGATTGTCTTTGTAAGTTAGTAAGTTAAATAAAGTATGGTGATGGGGATAGGGAGGTTGTGTGTGGGGGGGGGGAGGCGGGGGGCAATGCATTTACGGAATGGCAGATCTGAAGATATGATGATGTATTGCTGTTCACATTTAAAAAATTGATAATGGCTATCGCCAAAAATGGCAGCAGCGTCAATAAAAGGTGATCAGTTAGACAGCAATCGCCATTTTTCACCATTGCTACAGTTTATTTGCGATGCCCATCGTTGTTCATTGACCATGGGTCGTCCTCACCAATAAATGGCGATGGGTACCAGGTCATCGACATATATTGGTGAGGACCGGGCCCCATCAACAATAAATGGCGATGGACTAATCTCATCGCCATTTTCATTGCCATTTTTTGTTGATAACCAGACCTCATCACTAATAAATGGTGATGGCCCATCCACATTTTTCTCTACGTGTCCAGAAAGGTTGATGGTGATGTTACATGACCAATCGCAATGTTCGATGATTGAATTCCCTTTTAGATGTCAATATTGTCATTTCAGTGAATGTAAGGCTGTTATGCTAATAAGTTTAAAAAAATAGGATTAGCCGTGATGTGGAATAGACAACAGTTTATTTCCACCTTTTTCGTTTCGTTTATTGTATGTATTTCTTAAGCTTTCTATATACTAGTAATTCGATATGGGACCAAACAGGTATAAAGATCCAGATTCCTTTCCTCCATCTACGTACAGTTCTGCAGTACATGCACACACATTACTACTTTCAGGAAGATCCGGACCTATGTTGTCAGGAGTGAGGCGATCCTCTACCAGTAATCAGTGATATTGTGACAGATATGGAAGAGGAAGTGACAACAGCGGTAAACACGGTTGAATCATTGTCATGCTTTATGTGGATTTATCATTACAAAGCGAAATTATATGAACATTCAATGAATACACTTATGGATTTGCTTTCCTCCTTTTCTTTTCAAACAGATTCAAAATGAAAAAGAAAGTAGCAGTGATGAAGAGGAGGCTGGTGGAGATGGGGGAACTGGTACCTCGGCTATGTCGGCCGAGATACACACATGCAACCAGGTGGCGACAGGTTACCAGTCCCCCCAGCCAATTTCACCACCAAGGCCAGCACCAATACCAGCCACCGTGTCCTCTAGAAAGAGAGGCGAAAGACCCAGATCGCGCATCGCACATCCAGTTGCGACTGCCTCTGTAGCTCCATCTACATCAACACAGAACATTAATGCTTGTAGGAAGTG
>JAVTVY010006923.1:0-41237 GCA_036873755.1 Hanleya hanleyi
AGACCGGTACCTCTTGAACAAGATCCCCATCAAAATCCGACTGATACGGGCGCCTCCGACCTTCGCCTTGATGGCCACTAACGTAGAGGGCATGCAGCGGACTATAAGATTGTCATCCAAGACGCAGTCCTGTATGTCCGAAAAGTGAAACCGAATCCAGCCGTTCAATTGGGACACATGAAAGCCTTGGAAACAAAACCAGCCCAGTATCCTATCCGACGTGTGCAAACCAAAGTGTTCTCTGTACCTGCTGGAAATATGGGCGCCAACAAAGAAAACCTGTTCCTGGGGGAACTACCCAAGCGATTGATCCTGGCCTGTGTGGAAAATACCAGTTTCAGCGGAGCCTACCCAGAGAATCCGTTTGACTTTCAACATTTCGACATCAATGTTGTGGCCCTGCATGTGGATGGACAACAGGTGCCAGCCACGGCCTTAACACCGAACTTTGGGCGCAGGAATTTCATTCGAGCCTATCAGAGCCTGTTTACAGCCACCGGTCAAATCAACCAGGACGAAGGGAATATGATCAGTCGGGAGGACTACGCGAACGGATACACGTTGTTCTGTTTCGATCTAACCCCACCTTAGAGAACGACCATCAGCTGGCCCTGGCCAAGCAAGGCAACTTACGGTTGGAAATCCACTTTGCACGAGCCCTGGCGACCACCGTCAATGTGATCTGCTACGCCGAGTTTGACAACATCATTCAAATGGACAAGGCGCGCAACGTCCTGTGTGACTTCTCCACCTAACATGGATACAGACCAGATAACCACCGTGCTGGAGAATGACCCAGGGACACGTAGGGTGTTTCAAGGGGTGTTCGCCCGAGATGTGTTTCCGTTAGACCGTATGTATCCTGCTGCTTACGTTCTCAACACGGACCCGATGGATCGGCCCGGTGAACACTGGGTGGCCGTGTACTTGACAGAACAGCAGGGCGAATGCTTTGACCCGTACGGTCTGCCACCCCTCCATCCCGATTTAACAGACTTCATGGATCAAGGCACAGAGACGTGGTGTTGGAACAGTCAAACGTTGCAAAGCCTGACCAGTGGCGTGTGCGGACAATATTGCTTGTTTTACCTGTACCATCGATGCCGGGGAAGACCCTTATCTACCATCGTACAGATGTTTGACGAGTACCCCAAGGCCGAGGACCGCGATGTACTCGTCTATGACTGGGCCGCCCATCATTTCAATGTACAAGCCCCGTTCTGGGCTTAAGTTCTTTCAATGTACACACACCCGCTGTTCTGGGCTTAAGTTTACAAGCCCCTTGTTCTGGGCTTCAGTTCTTTCAATGTACAAGCCCCTTGTTCTGGTTCGGGGCCGGGGCCGGGAAAGTTGGAGGTCGTGTGTTTGAGCATTCTGAAAAAACCCGGAAGTGACGTCACAACCCCCACGTGACCTGCGCATTCGACACCGGATGTGCCGCCATCTTGAACATACGTGCCGCCATCTTGGATATGTCCCATAATGCCGGGTCAAAATACTCGCTTCTGATTGGACGAGAGCTCTGTGACGGATTTGAAATACTCGCTTCTGATTGGACGAGAGCTCCGCATTGCGTCTGCGCATGCGCAGAATGATATTCCTACCGCACACCCAACCCATCAGATGCCCCTTCACGAATGCTTCACTTTGATACCTCACTCAACTCCATCGGCCCATTAGGGACTCCCCTAGCTCTCAAAACGTCTATTTTCATACCCTTGGGCCACCGCGCATGCGCAGAATGACGCTATGTCAACCCACTAGTGGAGTGAGATGCCCCTTCACGAATGCTTCACATTGATACCTCATATGACCCCACTGGACCAATAGTGGCTCCCCTAGATCCCGAAACGTCTATTTCCATACCCTTTGGCCACCGCGCATGCGCAGAATGACGCTATGTCAACCCACTAGTCCAGTGAGATGCCCCTTCACGAATGCTTCACATTGATACCTCATATGACCCCATTGGACCATTAGGGGCTCCCCTAGCTCTCAAAACGTCTATGTTCATACCCTTGGGCCACCGCGCATGCGCAGAATGACGCTATTTCAACCCACTAGTCCAGTCAGATGCCCCTTCACATAAGCTTCACTTTGATACCTCACTCGACCCCATCGGACCATTATTGGCTTCGCTAGCTCCAAAACGTCTATTTTCATACCCTTGGGCCACCGCGCATGCGCAGAATGGCGATATTTCAACCCCACACCCACCCCATCAGATGCCCCTTCACGAATGCTTCACATTGATACCTCATATGACCCCACTGGACCAATAGTGGCTCCCCTAGATCCCAAAACGTCTATTTCCATACCCTTGGTCCACACGAGTTGTCTCCCTTGCGTCAGTGTGTGCAGATGGCGCTATGGTTAGGATCGACGCCGTGATGTGGAAAGGGCGTCCCCACACCATCCTGGAGCCGCCATTTTGTTTGTTGATTTCTTGCGGAGATACACGGGACAATAAACGCTCGACCCTAGGGTGGTACAGATGCTAGACTGATCCTATTAACATGGTACAACACGTATAGATTATGTTTATTACTAGGACGTCAGCGAAATCCTAGTACCCATCCTCCGCATGGCAGAACTGTACAACGCAGAACAAGTCAGGACATGCCTTGATCTCTCACTCGATGCCGCCATTGGAACCCACCAGTTTGGGAGTCAATGACGGCATGGGGAAAAACCCCAAACAAACAAGTCTATACATGTCCAAAGGTCACGCCTCATTCACACCAACCGATAAGCTTCACTTTCATACCTCACTCGACCCCATCGGACCATGCAGCGTATTTCCAGTCTAGGGACTACTTTTTCTCCGCGGAAGCAGACCGCATCACCGCCAGGACCGCATCACCGCGGAGGAATACACCCCCTTTTCCACAACATTCAAGATGGCCGCCCACACCGCCTCAAAAATTCAAGATGGCGGCCAAACTCTGGCAGATCGAGTTGTCTCCCTTGCGTCCAAAGTGTACAGATGGCGCCACTAGTTCCTCCTCAATCCTCCTCATGACGTCACTACATCCGGGTGAAAGTCCCCTCAATTTGCCCTTACCCTACTACTGACGTGATACAAAACTCATGCTGCTCGCTCACTTGGAATCGGCTTCTAATTGATCACCAGTTGCATATACTGTAGTGTAAATTTGATGAGCCGATCCAGGATTCCTCGAGGCACAACTTGGTGGAACGAAAATAGAATTAACGGAGGATAAAATACCTAAGACCTAATTAATATATACCTCATTTTACAACTCTCAACTATCTCATTCAATTGTGTTAACAACAAAGAAGGTGTGTTTATTGACCAACTGGTGGAGATATAACGAATGGGTATTTCGTGTCTGACTATAATTATGGAAGCGCTTAGCTAGATGAATACGTCATATCATTCTTACCTTCCTAAGGACTCTTCTTGGTGTAGAAAGTGGACATGGAGAGTGTCACGGTGTTTCCCCTCCTTTCCCTTTGGTAAGCGAAGTACTGCTCCAATATACACCAGAGTGCTCTGAGCTGTCCACTTCTTCCTCCATGGGTCATAGCGCCATAGTCTGCCTCCTGTAATATAAACTACCAGATCATCTTCTAGACCTTTTCCTCGATATTTCAGAAAAAAATTCGTACAACATTTTGTTCTCGTAT
The DNA here is from genome assembly GCA_036873755.1 of Hanleya hanleyi. Taxonomy (NCBI): domain Eukaryota; kingdom Metazoa; phylum Mollusca; class Polyplacophora; order Lepidopleurida; family Hanleyidae; genus Hanleya; species Hanleya hanleyi. Next base: position 3,652 of record JAVTVY010006923.1, read on the forward strand.
TTCATAAATATTCATTTAGAATTGACAAAATATAGGCAGGGAGCCAGTGCCAGATAATTTTCTCCCGTTTGCACCTCGAGTTGATCAATTTCTGAATCTGTAGTATTCAAGAGTAGGCTCTGTGGGTTAGCCCAGAACACAGGCCCGCAAAATAAGACTATTTGGGGGGTGTGGGCGGTGGTATTAGGGTGAAGTGTCGAAATATGGGGTCTCGATATATAACCCCATGCTTTATATAAAGCAACATAAAGGTGAGAAACGGACTTTGGGTGAATCGAGAAATAAACGGTTTACCGCCAAACAAAATGCATCAGCATATTCTACAAGTATCACTTTATATATTACCGTCGTCAAATTAGTAAATTTGTGCATTTTTTACCTTTGCCGGGCGATTCAAAATCCAACGTAAGTGTCCATCCATCTAGGAACAGTTAGATTATGACGGGCTTCGTTCTCAATTCTGATTTGTCAGTCGCAACAGCTGATCAGTGCGTGACCTCTCTTGCCGGAGGCGTGTCGGGACTGACCAATCAGAACTGAGAACGAAGCCCGCCATAATCTAACTGTTCCTAGATGGATGGACACTTACGTTGGATTTTGAATCGCCCGGCAAAGGTAAAAAATTGCACAAAGGACATCGTACGATAAGATGGACAAACGGCCCCGGCTAGCAGTCCATTCACAGCGGATCACGTGACTCCAGTTTAATTGAATGGATTCAGGATGACCACCGCGAGAGTACGGTTTGCAAGGCCAAGCATATTTTACTCGTGGTTTTACACCCTTTTCCCTCTTATTAAATTGATGTTGCTATATGCTATCTTCGTGCCATTCCTGTTACGTTAATGCCGTTAATTGCATAGATAAAAAGTTGAATACGGAAATGAAATGAATAGATTTTACTCGCCACTCGCTGAGTTGAGTGTCCGCAAGTCTAATTTTTTTTAAGAGAACCAACAACAACTCTCGTAGGGTCATTTTTGTTTTGGCGTGTGCAATATACTGTAAATATACCCTCATGTGCGGTAGGTGACGAGCATCCTATCTGGCGTTCGACTGACAACCACACAGAATGTGGTGAATAAGGGTAAACAGCAATGTTTAAAGTTCTGAATGCATATGCTCTTAGTTTATCGTGCCCACAGTAACTGTTGCACGGCCAGTTTCATTTGACCGCAAGGTCCTTCTGGGTTTACGCTGATCACCAACTGCATATGCGCCACGTCTTTACTGATGGCAGAACTGCTGTCGGTAAGGATTAAAATAGATGCGCTATGGCCGTAAACTACATTTGTCTATTTACCCATTATGATTGGTCAACAGATTAATTTTCTCATTTGGCCTTAGGAATGATAATGGCAAGACCATTGTTGATATCGCTTACATCCCAAAGGGTAGTAAATACACTTCGCAACATTTGCTAAATATTATATCTTGAGATATAGACCATTTCCACTCATTTTTTCTACTAACAAATATTCACATATATATTGTAATCATGATGAAAAATGCATAAAAATATTAAAACATTTTGGACGAATATTTTGTGATTCGAACCAGCAGATCATTCAATCAAAACGATAACTATTCTCGCGATTCTATCCATTCGGCCACATCGAACTCGTACATATAACATTTCTCCAATTATCGTATTTGATATTGAACACCAAATGACCAAATACAATATTCCATAAAGTTTCATTTTTTATATGAAGATAAACGATAACCAAAACGTGCTTTGTTGAGCAACTAGGGATTCGAAAGAGGACTGCTATGTGTGAATATTTTTGTGGTTATAGTTTATCTTCATATATTTACAGATAGGCAAACCGTGCGTTTTCAACCCAAAACTGTCAATTTCACACAAACCTACCACTTTGGAGAGCTCTTGTTGAAAAACCATGGCACTCATGCTCCCAATATCTCAAAGTGAGTTAAAAAAATGTCATAGTTTATGCTAATCGAGACGAGCATTTCGTATTTTAAGTTTCATTTTTCATCTACAATCGTACCTCACCTGGGGCGGTTTGTCCACCTTAACGTACAAGGTCCTTTACTAATTTGACAACGGGAATATATAAAGTGATACTTGTAGAATATGCTGATGTATTTTGTTTGGCGGTTTGATTTATATAAAGCATAGGGTTATATATAGAGACCCCATATTTTGACACTTCACCCTAATACCACCGCCCCCCCCCCCCAAAAGTCTTGTTTTGCGGGCCTGTGGCCCAGGGGTGGCAGGCCGAAACTTCGTGCTGGCATAAGGTAACTACAGCGATTTTGCAGTGTGCGGCAGAGATATAGTGGGACACCAATTCAGCTGAATTTTTCGGAAATATAGTGGGGCATGGGAAAAACTAATAATCTGTTTATAATTGGAAGTATCAAGATAGATGTTACTTACCAAAATAAAGCTCATGCATTCCACTATTCCAGAAAGTTTAGAACAAATTTCGACGTCACAATTACGTCATAATAACCCGTATCTGTCATGGGGAAGGGGGCAACTTGATCCCACTCATCTATTTGACCTATATCCTACCTTATCATCAGTTTTGTGCCATAATACAGAATCCTAGTGGCAAAGGATCAAAATAACGAGAATGGTCTTGGAAAATTAGCGTGTTCCTCCGAATTTTCGCATTTCTTGCCTTAAAGTGCATGAAACTAATTGTTTTTTTTCTGGAATAATGTCATTCTGTCGACAGTAGTAACCTTTTGACCTCCGGGATGTTTCTTCCCTCTTGCACACAATGCACATGGAGAGATCACTTCTCAAAATGAATATATTTGCCTTGATTTGGTGGTATACATGAAACTGAGCCCTAGAATTATAATACTGAATCAAGATTCTCAACTACATTTATTTCCTGATCTCCGGGCTGCGTGACCTTGGCCTATGACCTTTTGACCTCTACATTGGTACTTCCCCCATAGCCCCATTGACCGTGACCCTAAAATTTTGGAACGCGACATCTACCTTAATGTATCCAGTCGCCAATAAATAACAATTTTCAATGATTTTAAGATTATTTGAGCCACAGTCATCTTGACCTTAGACGTTGACCTCAATCTTGGTATACGATACATCGTCTCCCTCTAGTGCAGCCACTCACACAAAATTGCAAATGTAGATAGAAAACTATAACTCATATATAACGGACACGAACACGGACGAAAATCATCATCACATGATACGTCCGCGAGCGTATGAAAAGGTTATGGTCATGAAATATTGCAATATGAGATCAGGCATATGTGACTCTCGGTGAAAAAAAAAAATATATATCACGAGCTCCTCCCAATTTCTATTTTGTATTTCAGTCAGTTGAATAAAGTATTCTGTTTGACAGACTTGCATTGCTCGAGGTGGTCATATTGTGGCAAATGGTAGCATTCCACTTTAACAACGATGAAGCCTAGTTTTAGCATTTAAAAATCAAGGGACATATACATTACACTATGCTGAAACACACGTCATAATAAACGATGGAATACCCGATTAAATACCCAAAGGGTTAAGGGGAATTTCGCAGCACATTGCGCGTGGTAATCGTGAGGGTTAACAGTTTGTATCCAAATCTAAGGTTCATTGCTCTTGCTCTTACTAGCTCTTAAACCATTGCGTGTGGTAATCGTGAGGGTTAACAGTTTGTATCCAAATCTAAGGTTCATTGCTCTTGCTCTTACTAGCTCTTAAACCATTGCGTGTGGTAATCGTGAGGGTTAACAGTTTGTATCCAAATCTAAGGTTCATTGCCCTTGCTCTTACTAGCTCTTAAACCATTGCGTGTGGTAATCGTGAGGGTTAACAGTTTTTATCCAAATCTAAGGTTCATTGCACTTGCTCTTACTAGCTCTTAAACCATTGCGTGTGGTAATCGTGAGGGTTAACAGTTTGTATCCAAATCTAAGGTTCATTGCTCTTGCTCTTACTAGCTCTTAAACCATTGCGTGTGGTAATCGTGAGGGTTAACAGTTTTTATCCAAATCTAAGGTTCATTGCACTTGCTCTTACTAGCTCTTAAACCATTGCGTGTGGTAATCGTGAGGGTTAACAGTTTGTATTCAAATCTAAGGTTCATTGCTCTTGCTCTTACTAGCTCTTAAACCATTGCGTGTGGTAATCGTGAGGGTTAACAGTTTGTATCCAAATCTAAGGTTCATTGCTCTTGCTCTTACTAGCTCTTAAACCATTGCGTGTGGTAATCGTGAGGGTTAACAGTTTGTATCCAAATCTAAGGTTCATTGCACTTGCTCTTACTAGCTCTTAAACCATTGCGTGTGGTAATCGTGAGGGTTAACAGTTTGTATCCAAATCTAAGGTTCATTGCTCTTGCTCTTACTAGCTCTTAAACCATTGCGTGTGGTAATCGTGAGGGTTAACAGTTTGTATCCAAATCTAAGGTTCATTGCACTTGCTCTTACTAGCTCTTAAACCATTGCGTGTGGTAATCGTGAGGGTTAACAGTTTTTATCCAAATCTAAGGTTCATTGCACTTGCTCTTACTAGCTCTTAAACCATTGCGTGTGGTAATCGTGAGGGTTAACAGTTTGTATCCAAATCTAAGGTTCATTGCTCTTGCTCTTACTAGCTCTTAAACCATTGCGTGTGGTAATCGTGAGGGTTAACAGTTTGTATCCAAATCTAAGGTTCATTGCTCTTGCTCTTACTAGCTCTTAAACCATTGCGTGTGGTAATCGTGAGGGTTAACAGTTTGTATCCAAATCTAAGGTTCATTGCACTTGCTCTTACTAGCTCTTAAACTTTCCACTACTTCCCGTGCTCATACAATTCCTTTCTGTATCCATGACACCATTGCTACTACCGGGTGAGTTTGAAACTTACGTGCAGATCCTGTCCCATTGAGGCTGTTTTGATAGTTGTCCTGGGTGACGAGATTAACCTGGTGTAATTCGGCGATCAGATCTTCTGACATGAACGACCGTTGTTGAGCTCCTATCTTGTGCTGTTCAACAGACGACATTGTACGTGTAGTTCTTCTCAAGTCCACTAAAGGCTGATGGTCTGTTAGGGCGACATCTATATCTCCATCAAACGTGTCATAACCACAGTCCTCGCTGCATTTGCAATCACAGTCAGCGTGCGTTCCTTCAATGCTGGTTGAACTTGCCGAGCTGCTGGTAGCGATGTTTTCAAGAGCCTTTATAGCCTCTATAGTGTAGGTAGAGCAGACTGTGGTTGCTGATGTATCAACTTTTTTGGAATGAGCACCGGGTCGATCAGAGCTCTCCTGGTTCTGGAGGGAGAGTAAAGGGGAAGTATCCAGGTATACACAGTCAGTTGGACTGGCTGGTAAACCAACATTCCGCAAACATAATCCCCCCTTCCCATCCTTTCTCCTCCCTTCCTCGGATGAACTTTTCATTAATTCTAAACTCTGATCCCCACATTGCACATCTTCTAATTTTGTTCTGATGTCATCAATATGAAAGTCTTCAGCATCCTCGTTATCTGACAGTTCACTGCAGTGTAGGTTCCCTTCAGACCCCATCCAATTCTGACTAGTGTGCTCCTGGTGGTCAGACTGACCTGTGGCCAGGGTTCTGTCTGAACGAAACCTATCTTCTAATCCACTCTTAGCTTTTGCAGTTAGCTTTGCCCCTTCTGTGTCTTCTGTGATAATGCCCTTCATGTGTGGAATACCAAGGAAAGAACAGGTGAGTTGGATCAGGTTTACCGACTGATGGGTGTTGCCCAGCCCTCCAGATTCTCTACAGTAGAGAGTATACATAGCGATGCATAGCTCCTCCACAATCCAGGCCAGCTTAGTATCATCTGGGTTTGTAGAGAACATTAGAACAAGACCGACTAGATACAAGGCTTTGAGGAACTCGTGGCACTGCTCTCTACTCTGTAGGGCCTGTACCTCGACATGCTGTGACAGACTGTGTTTGAGTTCAGACCAAACTTCAGCCAACAACTGGTGACGAACTACACGATTCTGCTGCTGGACGGCATGCATAAGTAATGCCTCTGCCGCGGTCAACTGTAAACATGAGATACAAAAACATTTCGTCAAGTTGAATGGATAATTTTACATGTAACAGGTAAATATTTCACGGCCGCGAACAAAGTTCCGTAGACTCGCACCAGTTATCCCCCGAAGTCAGTTTATTGTTGAAAATTTGTTCGAGCGAATGGAACTGTGTTGCCTCACGAAAACAAGAAATGGGTGGGACGAGTGTCAGGAATCCTGGTCCATGTACACGGAATGGGCACCGTGCACAGGGAAATAGATAGATGGAAAATGAACTCCGGTGTGCGTGGAATTGTTTCCTAGGCCTGAATATCTTAAGGGAACCATGCACAATTGGCTCAGACAGCTTGTCCTAAGAGGCGACTAACTGGGGCACCCGTGCCGTGGGGTTTCCGGGTGTGAAAAGGAATGACCCAGACGTAGTGATATGATTGAAATATAGTTTAAAGCGACGTTAAATCATATTTACTCACTCACTCACCCATGCACAATTGGTAACATACACAAGGTTTGATGTCAATACTCCATTGTGAAATGCTGCACACCTGAAAAAGGTTGTGGCCATACTCGAATGGGATGGTTACTTGCTATCATCTTTAGTGAGAAATGGAAAATTCCGAGTTGATGCAGAGAGTACGAAGTCAGTTTATTGTTGAAAATTTGTTCGAGCGATGGAAGGTGTCGATAACAACGAAAACAAGAAATTATTTCACGAGAACTCAGGATTAACTGTCTGTACATGAATGGGCATGATGCACAGGGAAATAGATAGATGGAAAATGAACTCCGGTGTGCGTGGAATTGTTTCCTAGGCCTGAATATCTTAAGGGAACCATGCACAATTGGCTCAGACAGCTTGTCCTAAGAGGCGACTAACTGGGGCACCCGTGCCGTGGGGTTTCCGGGTGTGAAAAGGAATGACCCAGACGTAGTGATATGATTGAAATATAGTTTAAAGCGACGTTAAATCATATTTACTCACTCACTCACCCATGCACAATTGGTAACATACACAAGGTTTGATGTCAATACTCCATTGTGAAATGCTGCACACCTGAAAAAGGTTGTGGCCATACTCGAATGGGATGGTTACTTGCTATCATCTTTAGTGAGAAATGGAAAATTCCGAGTTGATGCAGAGAGTACGATAGACCTACATCTTCAACTGCAGAGATTATTTCAGGTTCGATAACAATGCGCAGAAATTATTTCACTTGAACTGAAATTAACTGCTCAGATGCCATTATGATGATATAATTTGCCTCCTGATTAGGCACATGTCCAGTCAGTTGGAAACATGCTTCTAATTCCTTTGTGCCAGTGTTTACAGCTCTTTAGATAACCATACATCATTATACAAATGATTAATGGCCCCTGCATCAGTAAAACTTCAGGATTATCACCACAACCTACCCCATTTCCTACATACAGTCCAGACCTGTTCTAAAGTTTTGTGATGGAGACGTCAGTAAAACTCCAGGATTATCACCACAACCTACCCCATTTCCTACACACAGTCATGACCTGTTCTAAAGATTTGTGATAGAGACGATGATGGCGATGATGATGGTGATACAATCATATGCCTCTTATGGAATTTCTGCATGCATAGTCGAAGCGCTTAGTCACAAGAAGCAAATAATACAGGCATACCAAGGTAGTTGTTTTACGCAAGCAGAACTGGCAACTTTTTCTAATGATGATGATACTAAAGACATCATGATGCTCGTTTCATATCATCTATCCCGGTTGAACAATCACGTTAGTCGTATATTAACATCGTCGATTCCGTAATATTGTGATAGAATATCCACTAAGGCATCACACACCATGCGATAAGGGTTTAAAAACGACACATTTTCTTCAATTTAATAAAAGTCTTCTGCGGGTCCTTTGTCTCTTCCATCCGCTGGCTATACCCTATTCAAGACTACAATACAGCGCGGTGGTAAAGTTCCCCGAGCTAATCCACCTTGAAAACTTGATCCACTTCAGCACTTATTGCATTCTGTGTTTACACTGAATCACCTGTGAAGGAAAAATGAATGCTTCCCAGATATCGCCATGCAAGTCACCCACATCCTCACACCAGCATTTCCCTCTCATTCTTCACTTCGTGGAAACAAGTTGTTGTTTACCATTACTGAAAATCGAAGTATTTCTGCGAAATCACCAAGTGTGGATTACCTTACGACACCTGATTATCTTTAAGAAGTCTTTTGGGAAGTATTCTTTGTATTAATCAACCGAAATGGCCTTTCAAATATTCTGCAATTCTTGTGGTCTGCTGAAACCTTTGTATGACCCGCATTCAAAGATATCCGACGTGTCGTAATGGCGTCTTATGTACATGGGGCAGGCCTTGTAAAGAGTGCAACCAATGGAATCAATGATTTATTTCAAGCCTATCTTAGTGACCCACTGGCCTTTGTAGACGTTTCGGCCCCCCTTGGTTTCGATTGACCCGAGAATTATGTACTTCAGTCTCCCCGCCCTGTAGGGAACGAGAGGTCTGCCGATTCGGCAGCTGGGGGTCTGTGTTATTCATCGATACGACGAATAAACAATCGTCTCCTCCAGGCCCAGTTCCTTTGACTTCTCTGATTTCAGGCAAGGGTCAATCAGGTAAGAAACCGGCCAAGACGGTACTGGTAGAGGGTGTCATCGAGGATGTGGGCTCTGGGACGTGGAAGTCTCGATCTCCAAGATGACTACCGACGAGGACGGGAAGTTGAAAACTGATCCAAGCTCGGTGTCGGCAAGCCAGTTATCTCCCGTCTCACGACAGGATGTGACTTGATTTTTGAGCAGATAGTAAGACCCAGGCCTACGATGCATGGGCTCTGCCCATATCATTTGAACCAGGTTCGCCAGATTGCCTTCCCCAGTTCTGCTGAGGCCTGAATCGTCCGGAAGGTCAATTTTAACAGGTCGTAATATGGTCGTCGATCTTTCTTGTCCACAAGAAATACACGTCCCAGGTGAGCGAGATTATACGCACGATTCATCGGCTTCCACAACGGCAGGACCCCAGAAGATCCTGTAGGTCGAAAGCTTTCGAAGCTAGCCTTAGCTTATTGTTCTCTCTTCTTGCGAAGTCGGTTCTCTATGGAACGCATAGGGGATACACCCAGTCAGATTTGCTTCCCAATTTGACCGCTGATCAACCGGCAATGGTGAAGCTGAGCAAACCCCAGACACCGGAAGACGTTCATTCAATGCCTCCCGATAATCTTCATTTCTTCGCGCTGTTGTTCGATCAGCCAGATCAGATATCTCAGAGCTAAAACGGATCTGGGGGGTTAGAGGGGGTTCGTATGCCTTATCGGACGAGAGCACGGCCAGTGTATGATTCTATGAACCGGCATGACCTAAAACTGGAAGCACGAACAGGCGGGTGTATCTGGACCAGGTCCTGAGCCACGAATACGACCGGTATTTGGTATAATCTTCACGCCGTGAAGCTGATCCGTTCCAAAACCGGATGTCTATTGACCTGACCTATTTGCCAAGATGTTGTGTCGGGCGTCGCAGTATTGGTGCAGGTACCAACATACCTACTAGCTACAGTAAGCCGTTGTGGGGACGTTAATCTATTGTGGTTCAGAAGGCTCATTGTCACAGTCTCGGTAGAAGAGGGATGAGTTGGACCATCAGAGAAAACCGAAGCTGCAACGAAGTTAGATCGACCATATTGTCCCATCAATAGGGACGTTCCGGACGATCCAGGCCTCAGCAGAGCTTGGGAATTCCATCTCGCGAATCCGGATCCAAATATGGGCAGAGTCGATGTACCCATAGATTCTACTAACTGTCCAAAATCATAAGTCACTTCCTGTCAGAAGATAGGAGGTTACTGGATTGCCGAACCTGAGGCTGAATCAGTTTAGGATTTCCCATACGTCGGTAGTCGTATTGGAGAACGGGACTTCCACATCCATCTGTGTCATCGCACCGGAGCCCGTATCCCCGATGACACCTTCTACCAGCACCGTCTTGGTCAGTTTCTGACCTGATTTATCTGAAATCAAAGGCACAGAAACAAGGTCGGGGTAGGCGATTGATTATTCATCGATAACTTCCAATAGCTGCCGAATCGGCAGGACTGACCGTCTCCTCGTTTCCTACGGGACAGGGAGACGGATCTACATAATTCTCCAACCGATCAAAACCAGGGCATCTGAACATCTGCAAAGACCAGTGTTCCACTTAGAAAGGCTTCAATGGGTCATTGGTTGAACTATTCACAAGGCATGTCCCATGTAATTATAACACCATCGCGGCATGTGAGACATCTTGATTGCGGGTCATACAAAGGTTTCGACAGACCACAAGAATTGCAGAACAATTGGGAGGCAATTTCGCTTGATTAATACCATGAATACTTCCCAGAGGACTTCACGAAGATCATCAGGCGTCATAATCTAATCCAATACTTGATGATTTCGCAGTAGTACCTCGATTTGCACGGAGATATGATAAACACCAACTCGTTTCCACGAAGTCAAGAACAAGAAGAAATTGTTGGCATAACCATGCGCGTGACTTGCAGGGCGAGATCTGGGGAGATTTCATTTTTCCTTCACAGGTGATTCTGTGTAAACACAGAATGCCATAAATGTTAAAGTGAGGAAGTTTCAGCACAAATAATATGGCATATTCTATGGGTATAGCTGGTCAAGCTGTGAAATTGGCACCAATGTAAGTTGATGATTCAAAAAAGGAGATATTCATTTTGTAATAAATCCCATGATCGCTTTAGATGAGTGTAGAACAATTATCGCAGACGTTGCGTGTGAACGACCCCCAGACCTATCAAATCCAAAAACCTTTTTTTTCTAGCACCTGGCCCATCTGGCCCACTCCCATGATGGGACGTTAAATTCACTGAATATGGTAGTGCGCAATTCTACTCACGTAATGTCTAGCAACAAACAGAGGCTGAGGGGGACATAATTCTGCAGCCTTGTGGCCATATCGATAAGCTTCGTAGCAGGGGTGTTGATCAGTAAAGCTGACGTATTTCTGCTGAAGAGAAGAGTAATCCTCTGGCTGAAGGTTGGTCAAACATTTAGAGAGGAGGCCATAAGATGTTGAGATCCCCTTCAAATCCTTGACTGGTAGGTCTTCAAACCCATCTACAGAATCCAGAAGCAGAGGAATGGCATCTTGCCATAAACCTGCAGGCAAATACACATACACGTATAACAATCAAAAGTTTAGCCAGTACAATAAAATATTGCAAAGGGGCCATCATTCCACATTAAATCAATTGAAAATAGGACATCATCGTGACCGCTTTTCTTAAAACTGTGCCCAGTAGTATACAGCGCGTAAATTCGGGCATTTTTCACCCGGATGTAACTATGACGTCACAACTTCCGATGGTGGCGCCATCTGTACACGCAAGGGAGACAACTCGATGTGCTTGTACATTCCAGGATAATTATATGTATGTACTGGGGTTTAGACGGCCATGTTGGAAAATGGCTGTGTTTTTAGGCGGCCATGTTGGAAAAGGGGGCGTATTTTTAGGCGGCCATGTTGGAAAAGGGGGCGTATTTTTAGGCGGCCATGTTTTAAAAGGGGGCGTGTTTTTAGGCGGCCATGTTTTAAAAGGGGGCGTGTTTTTAGGCGGCCATGTTGGAAAAGGGGGCGTGTTTTCAGGCGGCAATGTTGGAAAAGGGGGGCGTGTTTTTAAGCGGCCATGTTGGAAAAGGGGGCGTGTTTTTAGGCGGCCATGTTGTAAAATAATATAGTTCCGGCAGAATCACCAAAAGCTACCTCCAGCACAGGAGAGTTCCAATTGTTGGAGGGGATGTATTCATCCGCGGTGATGCGGTCTGGCAGCGGTTTTGGCGGTGATTCGGTCGCGGGAAAAAGCTTCCGCGGAAGTAGTCCCTAGATAAAATGGTCCGATGGGATCGAGTGAGGTATCAAAGTGAAGCATTCGTGAAGGGGCATTCTGCGCATGCGCGGTGGCCCAAGGGTATGAAAATAGACGTGTTGCGACGTAGGGGAGTCCCTAATGGGCCGATGGAGTTGTATGAGGTATCCATGTGAAGCATTCGTGAAGGGGCATGTGATGGGCTGGGTGTGGGGTTGAAATAGCGGCATTCTGCGCATGCGCGGTGGCCCAAGGGTATGGAAATAGCCGTTTTGGAGCTAGGGGAGCCCCTAGTGGTCCGATGGGGTCGAGTGAGGTATCAAAGTGAAGCATTCATGAAGGGGCATCTGATGGGCTGGGTGTGGGATTGAACTATCGGCATTCTGCGCATGCGCGGTGGCCCAAGGGTATGAAAATAGACGTTTTGCGATGTAGGGGAGTCCCTAATGGTCCAATGGGGTCATATGAGGTATCCATGTGAAGCATTCGTGAAGGGGCATGTGATGGGCTGGGTGTGGGGTTGAAATAGCGGCATTCTGCGCATGCGCGGTGGCCCAAGGGTATGAAAATAGCCGTTTTGGAGCTAGGGGAGCCCCTAGTGGTCCGATGGGGTCGAGTGAGGTATCAAAGTGAAGCATTCGTGAAGGGGCAGTTGATGGGCTGGGTGTGGGATTGAACTATCGGCATTCTGCGCATGCGCGGTGGCCCAAGGGTATGAAAATAGACGAAGGGCCGTCACAGGGCGTAGTAGAAAAAAGCGCATTTCTAACCTTATTCACCTTAAGTGCCACGCACGGTGTATAAAACCCTACCCAACAGGTACACTATAAAGCCACCTCTCTCACCGTTCGCTTTTCATTCCCCACCATGGCAGCGAGCGGAACAGAGCTTGCATTTTTCCAACTGACGTCCGACGTCTACCTCATCGTCAATGACGATCACCTGGAGCTGGTCCAAGACGCACCGCAGAAGGTGAAGATTTTGTTATCGCTATCAGGCTGGACTCTATTGACACCATTGTTACAGGGAAAAGAGCCCGAAAGGGATTTCATGCACGTGGAAGACGGCGTGCACATACGCACTGCTGGAGAGGATTCCCTTTTTTCCCCGGTTGGAACAGAGTGGAGGTCCCTATATCACACTCTGTCCACCCTTATGGATGGCACTGAAAGATGTACTCCCCGCGGTGGATGACTTACTACACCCCGAGGTGAAAGAAGGGACTGTGGCTACCCGGAGGCTTACACCTGGCTGTACCCTATTGTTGTACCCCAAACGAGTGGACCTCATCGATAGCGGACTTACGTGTTGGTGTACGTCTGAACCCAAAGCGCACGTCTCTTTGTCACCGGAAGGATGGACTACCTTGAAACGGGTGTTGTTGGGTGACCCGCACGGTGATAGCATTCACCTGTGTGACGACGTCTACATTTTCTGCGGTCCCTATTTTGCTCGACTCCTCTGTCTGAAGCGAGGTGGTTTTACTCTGGACCCTGATCTATGGACGGCTTTGGAACAAGTAGTCCCCATTGTCGATAAGGTACTATCTCTATAGGAGCCACATAACCCATCAGAATAGTACGTATCACGGACTACACCCGTAGAGCTAGGCGCGCATGTGTGACCTGGTCTATAAACCACGTCCCTCTGCATCCCACACCTTCATTTCTACGGTTGCAGAGCCATGGCGGAGATCCAGCCCTATGCGACTCGCATTTTACAGCATACCACCGTGGTTAATTCACTCACGGGTTACCGAGCAGTGGTCCGGTCCATGTTTGCAGATGGCGACGACAACGAGGGGCGACGCCAGATCCTCAACGAGTTCACAGAAGCGGTCCTCGGCAGAGTGCACTCGATGGAGAGGTGTGCCATCACTCACCACTACTGGACTATGACAGCCATCCTTGATGCTCGGGCTATGGACCACGAGCGCTCACGCCGGAACCAGCGACGGTTGGTTGGCTTCACAATAGTCTGTGCCCTATTGACCCTGGCGCTGTGGTATTGACAGTGGGACTATAAATACGAGGGTCAGACAGTGTGTGTCAATCACCGTTCGACATTGGAGCAAGCATGTCACCCGTCCTACGAGCCATCCTTCCCCTTACACCCCGGGTGGGGTTACACGTCTATGAAGATAAAGTCACCCTCGTGGAAGACCGCGGAGATGTTTGCTGGTCGCGCGCTGAGACCGTATCGAATACGGTTACGCTACACCGTGACGGCTGGACCAAATTTAAACGGGTGTTGAGCGGCAAGCTCGACGGACACCTCATCCACATAGACAATGCCATCTACGTATACCGTGGACCCTTCTTCCCACGCCTGGGCCGCTACCAAGACCCTACGCGAAGCTTCACTCTAGACCCCGATCTGTGGATAGCCTTCGAGAAAGTGGTGCCTATCGTGGACCAGCTGTTTACAGCGGACGAGCGGTCATCAGACGAGTTGGAGTGGGCTCGCGCCCTGAGAGAAGCAGCGGCAGAACCCAATGAACAACTGTCTAGCCATGAACCCGACGACGATGCCATTGATTACCCGGCTAGACTCAGTCAGCCCAGTCACATGACCACCTGATCCTTTCACCTCACGGGGTTCTCCCTATAAATATGAGAGACAGTCAACTCTGGTACCATTCACGTGCTGACCATGGCGGAGCATATGATACTGGCGTATCTCAGCTTGACCCCCGAGGTTTTCCTGCACGTGTATGCGGATAAGGTCGATATCATGGAGGAGGTGGGAGACATCTGTGATGCGGACCCTACACAGGAATAGATGCCCAGTGGCAAGCGGATTTGGTCGATATGAGCGCCTTTGCCAAACACAACGATGGGAATCGGTATATCTTGACGTGCATCGATATTCTATCCAAGTATGCGTGGGTGGTACCCATCCGGACGAAAACGGGGGCGAATCTCATAGCGCGTTCAAAGACATCTTCAAGACCGGGCGCAAACCTTTGTATTTGTAAACCGACGAAGGCACGGAATTCCTCAACAGACCGTTCCAACAGTTTCTGAAAGCCCAGAAGGTGTTTTTCTTCCATACGTACAACGAGACCAAGGCTTCCGTGGTGGAAAGGTTCAACAGGACATTCAAAGGCCGCATGTATAAATATTTCACCTATAAGAATACAAGGCGGTACATCGATGTTCTCCCGAAACTTGTAAGGGGTTACAATCGAGCCTATCACCGGAGTATAGAGAGAGCCCCCATTACCGTGACCCAAAGCAATGAAGCCCAAGTCCGCCGTGTCTTGTACCCCAGGCTATCGCAGCGAACGACGAAGGCGGTGTACAAGGTCGGGGACCCTGTACGGATCAGTAAAGTCAAGGGCAAGTTCGAGAAAAGTTACTTGCCCAACTGGAGCGATGAGCACTTCCTGATTAAACGGCGCCTACCCCGACAGCGGCGAGTCTATGAACTGGAAGATCTTCAAGGGGAACCGTTGCTAGGGACGTTTTACGAGACGGAATTACAGCCTGTCGTAAAAACACAGCAAGACTACTACACGGTGGAGCAGATTTTGAAAACGGAACGTCGACGTGGCAAACTGTTTCATTTCGTCAAATGGCAAGGCTGGCCCAGTTCTTTCAATTCCTGGGTCGCGGCCAACCAGGTGAAACGACTATAAAGCCAGACACCACTGCCGTCCTCCTTCATTCCACGTCCGACCACAGTGCATGGTGCAACCGTCTCTGAACACAGCGTCTCCCAAAACGCGCAAAGCGCAAGTGGGCTTTGTGGTGATAGTGCTAACCCTGCTGAGTGTGCTGTACGGAGGTGTGTTTTACGACGTAGCCTATGTCAGCACGTTACTTAACCAACTGAGAACACCAGCCACCAGCGAAACCGGTCTACAGAGAGCACCAGTCAACCCCGTATCGAGCCCAGTCACCATCACCACACCTCGTGTACAAGCCACGTCGAGCTCCACACCAAGCTCTACACCTACACCAAGAACACCCACTACGTCTCAAGACCCACCAGATTTCATCCCTCACAGTGAACAGACAACGACCACCGACGTTGTACACACCCCCATCATCATCCCTCACAGTGTACAGACAACGACGACCGACGTTGTACCCACCACTCCAGTTCACTCGTACCAAATTTACAAGAGCGGGTTACCACGACAACGAATACACCTCGAACCATGGACGCTCGGTGGCAGCATCCCTTCACGTGTCTCATCGCAGGACCAACGGGCTCCGGCAAAACGCACTTCGTCCGGAAGCTCCTTCAACACGCCGACAGCATGATCACCCCACCCATTGCCCGAGTCGTGTGGTGTTATGGAGAATGGCAGGCAGCGTATGCAGCAATGCCCCACATCACGTTCGTGGAAGGCCTACCCAACCTGGCCGATTTGGAACCGGACACCTTGGTGGTTCTGGATGATCTCATGACGGAGACGGATGCGCGGGTCACCCAACTCTTTACCAAAGGCAGCCACCATCGACGGCTCAGCATCATCTACATTGTGCAGAATCTGTTCAGTAAAAACAACGAACATCGGAATATCAGCTTAAATGCCCACTACAGGTTGAACATACGGACGTCTAAGGGGAAACATTTGGAACTCTTCTATGTTTGGAGGTAGTTTTAGTGAAAACCCCGGAAGTGACGTCACAACCCCCACGTGACCTGCGCAGCAGAATGGATACGACACCCTAGTGTAACTTCCTCATCTAGGCTTCACATGGATACCTCACTCGATCCCATCGACCCACTAGTGGCCCACCTAAACCCCAACACGCCTATTTCCATACCCTTGGGCCACCGTGCATGCGCAGAATGCCGATATGTCAACCCCACACCCAGCCCATCAGATGCCCCTTCACGAATGCTTCACATTGATACCTCACTCGACCCCATTGGACCACTAGTGGCTCCCCTAGCTCCAAAAAGTCTAGCGGGACCCATACAGGGTCCAGTTTTCGACACTTGGTGACCACATTCCGACAAAATGGCCAGTTTTCGACACCGGATGTGCCGCCATCTTGAACATACGTGCCGCCATCTTGGATATGTCCCATAATGCACCGGGTCAAAATACTCGCTTCTGATTGGACGAGAGCTGTGTGACGGATTTGAAATACTCGCTTCTGATTGGACGAGAGCTCCGCATTGCGTCTGCGCATGCGCAGAATGATATTCCTACCCACACCCAACCCATCAGATGCCCCTTCACGAATGCTTCACTTTGATACCTCACTCGACCCCATTGGACCATTAGGGGCTCCCCTACATCGCAACACGTCTATTTTCATACCCTTGGGCCACCGCGCATGCGCAGAATGCCGCTATTTCAACCCCACACCCAGCGCATGACATGCCCCTTCACGAATGCTTCACATGGATACCTCATACAACTCCATCGGCCCATTAGGGACTCCCCTACATCGCAACACGTCTATTTTCATACCCTTGGGCCACCGCGCATGCGCAGAATGCCGATAGTTCAATCCCACACCCAGCCCATCAAATGCCCCTTCACGAATGCTTCACTTTGATACCTCACTCGACCCCATCGGACCACTAGGGGCTCCCCTAGCTCCAAAACGGCTATTTTCATACCCTTGGGCCACCGCGCATGCGCAGAATGCCGCTATTTCAACCCCACACCCAGCCCATCACATGCCCCATCACGAATGCTTCACATGGATACCTCATACAACTCCATCGGCCCATTAGGGACTCCCCTACATCGCAACACGTCTATTTTCATACCCTTGGGCCACCGCGCATGCGCAGAATGCCGCTATTTCAACCCCACACCCAGCCCATCACATGCCCCTTCACGAATGCTTCACTTTGATACCTCACTCGACCCCATCGGACCATTTTATCTAGGGACTACTTTTTCTCCGCGGAAGCTTTTTCCCGCGACCGAATCACCGCCAAAACCGCTGCCAGACCGCATCACCGCGGATGAATACATCCCCTCCAACAATTGGAACTCTCCTGTGCTGGAGGTAGCTTTTGGTGATTCTGCCGGAACTATATTATTTTACAACATGGCCGCCTAAAAATACGCCCCCTTTTCCAACATGGCCGCCTAAAAATACGCCCCCTTTTGCATTATACCCTTTTATACGTTTTTCTATCCAGCATGGCCGTCTAAAAACACGCCCCCTTTTCCAACATGGCCGCCTAAAAACACGCCCCCTTTTCCAACATGGCCGCCTAAAAACACGCCCCCTTTTCCAACATGGCCGCCTAAAAACACGCCCCCTTTTCCAACATGGCCGTCTAAAAACACGCCCCCTTTTCCAACATGGCCGCCTAAAAATACGCCCCCTTTTCCAACATGGCCGCCTAAAAATACGCCCCCTTTTCCAACATGGCCGCCTTAAAACACAGCCATTTTCCAACATGGCCGTCTAAACCCCAGTACATACATATAATTATCCTGGAATGTACAAGCACATCGAGTTGTCTCCCTTGCGTGTACAGATGGCGCCACCATCGGAAGTTGTGACGTCATAGTTACATCCGGGTGAAAAATGCTCGAATTTACGCGCTGTATACTACTGTGCCCGATTGTAAGGCAACATGGAAAAGACTTCGATCTCAACTGACACACAGAATATATTTTTGCCTGGTATGAAAGCTCTTTTCACGACTATGTATTGTCTATGATAAATATGCAACAAAATAGGTCAATAGTTTATTTAAATTTGATCTTGACCTCTGGAAATATTGTGTTCTCAAAAGTTTCTCACTGTGAACTGAAATTGACGGAATCTGATTGGATATGACAGGGGCCAGATATGTGAGAAGTATACACTATCGCCATTAATTGATGGTAGAAAGCTGGCTAAGTCTGATGTAGGTATCAATCTAAGGATAAGGTAAGTTTAACAGAGATTTTGTTGCCAAATATCTTATATCTTACCCAGGTTATAGAGAATTTGACCCTCTATTTGTACACAGACGGCACAGACATTGTTGAATTGAGCCTTGGACTTGTACTGCCAACATGATCCCTCGGAACTGATTACATGACCATCCTTACCTGCATGGAGAATGAATTCAATCATTTATCAGAGATAGAAAAGGAGTGGAGAAAACCAAGTATAAAAATCGACCATAACGGTCCACGTCCCCCGCCAGCAGCACCAGTTATGGTGGATGCATCATGGTGCTGCAGGCGATTTGTTAGATTTATTTTGTATGGTCGATTTGTTTTGGTTGATGATATCCCATATCATTGATTAAAAGGAAAATGGAGATTTCTTTGATGAGCCATACATCTCGCAAGACGAGATATTGTCCGGCCAAGATCCAACGGCTAAAAATCCAAGATGGCTGGAAGCAATCTTGGATTACATAGGTAACTGAAAAGCAACCCCAATCCTCCCCTCACCGATGTCCAGACACTCTCTAAGTCTGAAGTCGATTAGTTCAATAGTTCTCGAGTTATTGCGATGTAATTCCGTATCTCAGTTTTATAAGTTTTAGTTTAGTTCTTATTCTATTTACTTTTAAAGATTTTCTTCATAAAATCGAGCAACTCCCAGTTTCAAACTTTGAAGTTGAATTAAAAACAAACTATTATAATTATCGACATTCTGAGACAACGTTGAGGATTAAATAGTGCATTAAACAATCGTACCAAATTTCAGGTATCTATGATAAATAATTTTGGAGAAATAAACCATGTTCATGTAAATTAGGTGAAAAAAAGGAATAGCAGAAATTCAGATGGAAAACTCAAAAGCTGCATACGTAGTCTCGATTACTGAAATTGACGCTCAAATATTTATTTCAAATGGACATCAAAGTTAAGTATTAAAAGATAATGATACCCCTTACAGAAATTTAAGGTTGCAGCAAGCTCACATTGTGTGCCTGTTGTTAGCTAACATGGTTAGCTGGCCACTAGCTGGCCTGGAACTTGCCATTAGCTCACATTTGAAACATTGCAAGCTTGCAATTAAGGCAGCGTGACGTCACTGGACCTAGATATGATTGCAACAGACCACCATAGAATACCAGGCAGTTTTGCAGTTTACGTAAAAAAATACAATAAATATTTTCCCACACTGTTTGCAATGGTCTTTTATTATATATTTGATGGAAACTTTACTTGAGGGTTTACGATCACTTCAAAGGGTTATTTCAACATTTTACGAGTAAATTTCAACACTTTAGTTTTAAGCGTGTAATATGAATTTCGATACCCTCTAGCTTTAATCCTAGCAAATACTAGAATTTGACCTTGATAAAATAGGCCAAGGTCAGTCATCCTCAGCACACCTCTGGACAATCGCCAGATGTATACATATTATTAATTTGAAAAGCCTATCTAGATTTCGAGCAAAACTTGCTCAAGGGTAAAAACATACAAGGGTGAGAGAGTACTCGATGGAAAACATACAAGGTGAGACAGTATTAGATGGAAAACATAAAAGGGATGAGTCATTACTTGATGGAAAACATAAAATGGTGAGACAGTGTTAGATGGAACATAGAGGGTGGGACAGTACTTAATGAAAAAACATACAAGGGACTTGATGGAAAACATACAATGGTGAGACAGTATTAGATGGAAAACATAAAAGGGGTGAGTCAGTACTTGATGGAAAACATAAAATGGTGAGACAGTGTTAGATGGAACATAGAGGGTGGGACAGTACTTAATGAAAAAACATACAATGGTGAGACAGTATTGAGACGGCCTGGGCGATTTGGAGTGTACCGCAGCCTGGGGGGGGGGGAGCGTTAAGTGCCCTCCCCCCTATATATTTTTTTACCATTTTTTGAACATAATTTTCGAAATTTTCATTTTTGTTATTTCTTCGCAAAAGTTGCATGAAAAATTAGTAAATAATAATCTGATATGAAATAAAATAGATTTCAACCACGTTTCCATGCAGAAAAGCTACATTTTTGTAGAAATATGACGAAAACATCACTTTTCTGGTACTCCACATGGCCGCCATTTTGAATTTACTCGTGATCCTCTGCTCGTGGAGTCATGCATATAGGCTCAAAATGACCCCAATATGATAATCTGAAAAGTCACGAATATTCAGCTCTCAAAGTTTTGTCGTTCCGGAGATAGGGCAAAAAACCAACGGAGGGGGGGGGGGTGGGGAACGAGGCGGAAAGTGCCCCCCTCCCCAACCCCCAGGCCACGTAGGGTTAATGAGAAAACAAACAAGGCACTTGATGGAAAACATACAATGATGAGACAGTATTAGATGAAACATACAGGGTGGGACAGTACTTAACGGAAAATGTATCAGGGGTGCAACAGATAACAAACAAGAGGTGGGACAGTACTTGATGGAACAAGCAGCCAGAGGATGCTAGGTCCCCCGCCAAAATGGCAGCAATATTTATAAGCGCTGTCGGTTTCAGAAGATATTCATGAGGATGGCAACAGCTACTTCACAGGCGTAAGAAGCAGAGGGGTCTTTCCACCTTCCCAGGTTTTGAGATCAACTCCGAATGGCTGACTGAATGTTGATTGCATACTGTAATATATTTTCTTTACCATGTTTGAAAATTATGTAACAAATGCAACCCCAAGAGACAATTCATGGCATATTATCTGCAAACTAAATTTGACAAGAATATGAAGGCATCCTCAACCTATTGCCCAGAAACCAAATCTACTTTGCCACAAGGAGTCAAACCACCCTGCCCAGAAACCAAATTTAGACTTTGCCACAAGGAGTAACAGGCAAAACACAATCCCAAATGACATCTCATGTCATGGTATCGGCATATGAACTTTGAGACTCTGAAGAGGGGTCCTCAAGTTATTGCCGGTACTAGATGCCCACCGGTGTTCATGT
This sequence comes from Hanleya hanleyi, assembly GCA_036873755.1. Taxonomy (NCBI): domain Eukaryota; kingdom Metazoa; phylum Mollusca; class Polyplacophora; order Lepidopleurida; family Hanleyidae; genus Hanleya; species Hanleya hanleyi. The sequence goes on from JAVTVY010006923.1 coordinate 25,365, forward strand.
TATTTGGGGCGGGTCACATATGAATACAAAATTTGAAAATAATCTGATGAGCAGTTTTCAAATTATTGCCCGGAAACAAATTTTTCCACCAGGAGACGCCACCTGTAGGCAGAAGCGGGAAAAATACAATCCCAAGGAACATGGTATCGTGGGGACATCTGCATACCAAATTTGAGAAGAATCCGATGAGGGTCCTCAAGTTATTGCCCAGAAACCAAATTTAGATTTTGACACCAGGTGACGCCACCTCTAGGCGCAAGTCAATGAAATGCATTATCAAGCGACATCTTATGTCACGGTACATTCATACAAAATTTGAGAAGAATCCGATGGTCAGTTCTCACCTGTGAGTGCAAGTGAGCGAAAGGCAATCCCAAGCAACAGCTCCTGGCATGGTAAATGCATGCCAAATTTGAGAAGAATCCGATGAGCCGCAACGTTTCTCATGTTACCTAGAAAGGTACATATGTAGGATATTTCAAAGAAATTCGACCAAGTGTTTCTAAGTTATCACTTGCAGCATGGAATAATGGAATGAACTCTAATGGCGCCACCTCCGGGTGGATTTTGCTGAAACGCATCACCAACGGTGTTTTGTCGCAGGGAATGCATTTACCAAATTTCGAAGAAATCCGACAAATTGTTCGAAAGTTATCGCTCGCGAAGGATTTGAACAAACATGAACGGACATGCATTAAAGATTGGAACAAGACCCAGTGGCGCCACCTACAGGCGGATCTTGCTGAAACGTAATACCAGCGACGTCTTGTCGCAAAGAATGCAGATGCCAAATTTCGGAGGAATCCGACAAAGCATTTAGGAGTTATCGCTTACGCAGTATTTGCACGGACATGCACTAAATATTGGAACAAGACCCAGTGGCGCCACCTACAGGCGGATCTTGCTGAAACGTAATACCAACAGACGTCTTGTCGCAAAGAATGTAGATGCCAAATTTCGGAGGAATCCGACAAAGCATTTAGGAGTTATCGCTTATGAAGCATTTGCACGAACATCCACGGACATGCACTAAAGATTGGAACAAGACCCAGTGGCGCCACCTACAGGCGGATCTTGCTGAAACGTAATACCAACAGACGTCTTGTCGCAAAGAATGCAGATGCCAAATTTCGGAGGAATCCGACAAAGCATTTAGGAGTTATCGCTTACGAAGTATTTGCACGGACATGCACTAAAGATTGGAACAAGACCCAGTGGCGCCACCTACAGGCGGATCTTGCTGAAACGTAATACCAAGAGACGTCTTGTCGCAAAGAATGCAGATGCCAAATTTCGGAGGAATCCGACAAAGCATTTAGAAGTTATTGCTTACGAAGTATTTGCACGGACATGTCCGTGCATGCACGGACACATAGAAGCAAGACCCCAGTGGCGCCACCTACAGGCGGATCTTGCTGAAACGTAATACCAAGAGACGTCTTGTCGCAAAGAATGCACATGCCAAATTTCGGAGGAATCCGACAAAGCATTTAGAAGTTATTGCTTACGAAGTATTTGCACGGACATGTCCGTGCATGCACGGACACATAGAAGCAAGAACCATTTTAAAGTCCCCGGCCGCGTTGCGGCGGGGGACAAAAATAGAAGAGGTGAAATACTACTTTGTGGAACACTTACAAGGGACTGGACAGTACTCGATGGGAAAACATACAATGGATGGGACAGTACTTGATGGAAGAACATACAATGGATGGGACAGTACTTGATGGAAAAACATACAATGGGTGGGACAGCACTTGATGTAAAGTGTAAAAGAGATGAGACAGGACTTGATGGAAAACATACAAGGGGTGGAAAAGTACTTGATGGAAAACGCACAACTGTGAAACAGTACTCGATGAAAACATACAAGGTGGAACAGTATTAGATGGAACATACAGGGTGGAAAAGTACTTAATGAAAAACATACAAGGGATGGGACAAGCTTGATGGAAACATACAACGGTGAGACAGCACCTGATGGAAAACGTACAAGGGATGGCACAGTACTTGGTGGAGAACATACATGTACAAGGGATGGGGCAGTACTTGATAGAAAACATACAACGATGGGACAGTACTTGATAGAAAACATACAACGATGGGACATTACTTGATGGAAAACATACAAGGAACGGGACAGTAGTTGACGGAAAACATACAAGGGTATCTCCTGTGTATAACTTACAACATTGAGAAAATATTGAATCTAGGTTGAACTATATCATATTGGGTTATATAGAAAAAAAGTGACGCGGCTATGTAGAACATTCTCTCATTCTGTTCAGAGTAGTTGTAATCAACACACAACCACATCAACACACAACCACTTGTGACGATGGCACCTCTGCAATTACCCATAAACCATCGAATATTCGTGCAGCATCTCAACAAACAGGGAATTTTACTCTGTTTAAAAATTACTGTGTCAGTCATTGGACCCTTTAGTTAGAACAAGTTGATGACGTTTGGTGACATGAGATACATGTATAACTAACTACCTTGCTTATTGAATCCCATCCTCAAAACTTTGTTGAGGATCCTCATTGCACCATGTAAGTCTCCTGTATCCTTCATTACACGGGCTTTACGTATTATCAGCTGAGGGGCGACAGGCGTTGTAGGGCTTTTGGATTCTATCAGGGAGACCACATTGAGGATAACCTTGGCACCCCCATACCAGTACATGAACCGATCAAGAACAAATGCCAGTGCTGAAGCCATTCCATAATCCCCCTCATCTAATGTCAGCAGCAAACATTTCTGTAAGCAGATGAAGTTTTCCATTTGATATAGAAATGGCAATTTGATATGGAGTATAGCCTCTCACGAAGCAACTGTACATATGGAAATACGTTTAAGAGAAAAAAATCTCATCTATACGATAAAATCAAACATTCGAAAGAGGACGTTAGTAGTATGGGGCAGGTATACTACTTTCTACGTAATAATTAAGAAATCACATCAGGAGGTCAAGGTCAAAGGTGGGAGGTCGAAGGACGAAAGGTTGACGTTCAAACTGAGCGAATCAGGGGCCGGATTGCCGGAATGGTTTGAACCCGCGTCCAATGAGAGCGTGGGGTTCAAATTTGATTGTCGTTGCAACGACGGGATGTCCTTTATAGAACTCACTAGAGTTGATGTGAAGAATATAAAAAAAAATAATAAAAAAATAGAAAACGGTATTTTGACAGAACTCGCTTGCGCAGTCTACATTCATCATCCGAACGCATGGCACGATCATACGTAGAAACTTCTGCTCGTAGCCATGCGGTAACGGGTGCTATCTGCGTGTAATAGGGCGTTTCCCAAATGGTCACATCCGACTGGTCCCGTTACATCCGACATCGGTGCAATCACATTCATACAACGAAGACACACCTCCAGAAAGCGATCGATTGAAACGATCCCATGGTGGGCCTCGAAGTGCCCCCATCACAAAATAAAAAAAGCATATCATTTTCCTGTGGTCTGTCGCCGATTTTATTTTGTTTTGAAATATGTTAGGCCGTTTGTAATATGATTTAACAAAGAAGCATGCTCCACTAGAGTCAGAAATAAAATAGCTAATTCGCACAACTTCGTTTTGGTCTCGCGTAGACTCCCCCAGTCTTGCGCCTCGTGAAACTGACATCTCTGCACGTCTGAGAAATATTTGAATACAGATAATTTCATTGGCTCGTTTAAATGGGGCCGACATTTGACCTCATGCTTTGGGAACAACTTTCGAACTCGATTATCTCCCTCTAGATAGATGACGCCGTGTGAAATACATGCCGAATCACAGCGGCAATCTAAGGGTAGTGTTAAGTGAAACATGAAATGCCCTTAGCAAGCTAAGATGTCTACATTAGTGGAATTGTACATAAGTTACCATACTCTCGCACAACATCTGGGGTACAACGTATTCGCTAATGTGGGGAACTATAACGGGTTTACCAAGAGTAAACATGTGCCCGTCTCTGCCCAGTATAAAGACCGTGCGTTTAACGTAGGAGGGCAGAGTTAAATTGACGAGGATGCCGTTGTTATCGACGACCTGATCGCCATAGTCATAGCTAAATAATATATAGCCCTCATGAGCCTCATACTCGTGAGGGCTATATATTATTAGCTACATAGTCAATGCCGAGCCTAATTTTCCCCACCTGCCACCTATTACATATCTCACCAATTTGGTGTTATGTGGCGATGTCTATGTCCATTACGACCTTTTTCTGGGGGAGGATAGACCATATTCGCTTTTGGAAGACGAATGAAAAGAAGACAATGTACCACACCATAGCCGGACGGAACTTGGACCTGTCTTTGTGGTTGAATTTGAAGAATTGCGCAGTGAAAATCGACAAAGCCTTGAACACATGCCTTGGCCCCACGAGTGTACCATCAGACTCATATTGGATATTGTGACAAAACTTGCTTACGACACGATAACCTGATCACACATAATCGCACCGTACACAAACGAGAGAAACATTCAACTGGAATGATACGCGAGAAGAATCGACGTTGCAGTATGTGTTGAACAGTAAAAACATTTATAAATCCACATGGAATAATAAATTTGTTTGTCCTTCTGTACGAACTGCACTTGTACCTCGTCTTCTTGGATATCAGTATAAACAACGTTATGGTATGTCATAGTGTTGATTTGTTTTATTCGTTATTGTTCAGGAGCCCCCAAGATTCGAGATCCAAGTGCTCCAAGAGCTTCTAGCTCTCAAATGTCCCATCACAGAGATCCGACTCAGTATAAATAATGTCATTGTGTATCATGGTGTTGTTTTTTAGTTATTGTGCAAGATCTAAGAGCTCTGATCTCCCAACTGTCCTATCACACAGCTCCGAGCTCCCAACTATCCCTTTCAACTGTCCCTCATTATAAATATCGAACGAACAGCCTCTATGTAAAAAATCCGAATATAAGCCGAGAGGACGCGTACGCCAGAGCAATCGCTCAAACGAAACACAAAGTTCGAACAAATAATTGAGAATAAGTAGCCGATAATCGACAGAATGATACCGAAGTGAGCCTATCATACGCTATATCTTCGAGGGACTAGAATGTACAAGATGATGCTTTCTACGATTCACCCAGTGGTGAAGAAAATGTTGATGATCACGATGGTGATGTCGCCCTGAAAAATGACGAAGACATGAATACCACTTGCGGTGAACAAAACTGTTAACATGCATAGAGACAACATAGAACAAAATCAGAAGAACCCAGCAGCCTATACGTCCATGCGCCCAGAGATCGCGCCAATTTTGACAGACCTTTATTTGAAACAACTCAGAGTGATGAACGAGCTGCGCTAGGACGATCTTCGTGAGAAAATGAAAAATAACAAGCGATACCTGCAGAAAGAATTAGATTTCACAACCTCTGAGGCATGGGGAAATGCTGTGCAGATGCGCAAGAAGACGTTCGAGAATTTACTTCCGGTCACCGAAGAGCACTTTCCTATGATGGCCGAGAAGGGACATCGCTGTATTATGTTATGAATCACACGAAGGCTGGATGCGAAGTCAGGATGCGAAGGACGAAGGCAGGATCCGAAATTAAAACATGAAGCGCGAAGTCAGGATGCGAAGTCGCGAAGGCTTCGCCACTTCGCATCCTGCCTTCGCGAATTCGCATTCTGACATCGCGCTTCGCATTCTGTCTTCGCATCCTGACTTCGCACTTCGCTTCCAGTCTCTGCATTGCTTTGTTTTGATTTCGCGTCCTGACTTCGCCACTTCGCATCCTGCCTTCGCGATTTCGCATCCTGACTTCGCGCTTCATGTTTTGATTTCGCATCCCGATTTCGCGCTTCGCATCATGCCTTCGTCTTTCGCATCCTGACTTCGCATCCTGCCTCCGTGTGTCGGTCCAGATTCATTAACACAATACAGCGATGTCCCTTCCCGGTCATCATACTTTCCAGATGACGGAGTTTAGACGAACTTTCGGCTTCCCTAGAAATACCCGGCATTATTTTAAACCATATGGCTAGACACAAACTGTGACTCTGTTATAGCTTCAATATAGACTCGTCGTACCCGGTCTTATTGTATATGACTTTTGTCATTGCAACCTTTTTCAGTATAATAATTTGAATAAAAGTAACACCCTTTACATGCAAACTCACAATGTTCAGTTTTTTTTCTTCTTTTTTTTATAAAAATGTTCTGAAGATGATTAAAGTTACAACTGAAACACATAATACCTTCAACATTATATATAACAAGAGTCATGAGCTCTCAATTGGATGTGACGAGACGTAAAAATTGACAAAAAATTTCTTTGAGATCAAATGAATTCATTTCAGGCAAAATGACCTACATTTCATCCATATATACTTCTTTGGAATCGTATGGAATTGATATTTCAAGAAAGACCAGAGAATCAGAACTCAAGACCACTGACCTTAGAATCTATATCGCAATTATTATCCTCAGTGAAGATTTCAAGTGGATTGGTTGACGGGCTAAGGCATTAATAAGCTTATTTATAATCACATATGTAGATGCCTGTAATATTGAGACTCAGAATTGAAGATAACTGATACGGATAAAAGCTACATTCAGAAATCTTTTATCATGAGAATGTTTATCAGCTATTCAGTTTTGAAATACTGTGAAATATAACTTGATCTTTGACCTCAAAATAGATAACCGTTTTAGACGATACTCCCTTCTACGGGAAGATTCTCAAGATTTCGGGGTAAGATGACAATGTATTATCCAGCGTTTGCTCTTCATTATTATTCAAGCGACAGCTACAATGTAGGAGAAATAACATTGTCTGTGAAGGAGTATATATTAATCATAGAAATATCCATGGTATGTGTACAACCATGAAAGCAAGTTATCTAATACAAGAAGTAGTTCACACGCTAGAAGTCCCGGTTAAGAGAGCGACTGTGGGCCTTGCTTTGGAGTTGGACATCTAAATGGTTCTGACTTTCCTGAAATTCGATTTCGTCTCCCATGCTGGCAGACATGACTCTCTTTAAGAATGCGTTTTGTCAACATTTTCAAGTTATGAGTTCGATCCTCACCCTTCTGTGTAGGAGAATTATGTTTATGTTGTGTATACAGTACCCAAAAACTCACCAATAGTATCTGCCTTTCTGAGACAGATGGAATAATTTGATTGGCTGCTGTCAGCCAATCAGGTTTGATCTCTGCAGAAAGGAACGGCCATTCTTGGTTGAGACTGGAGTTGATCAGGAGTTGAATCCTCTCAGGTAGAACTGAAACCCAACCTCTGCTGGATTCAGGCAGCGAATCTTGAATGTTAGTCGAGAGTAAAAACTGACTGTCTGTAATAAATAATGGGAAACAAGAGTCAATAGTACTCAGATCTGATGACGTTTTATCCCTTTCCTATCTCCTTATGCAATGTACATCCACGACAATTAAATTGCCGATGGGAATCATAATACAACGGAATTACCCTGCCACCTCCCTCATGTAACGGAATTACCCTGCCACCTCCCTCATGTAACACAACCTCAATTTTATTGCCAACACGACGCCCCTTAAATGGTACAGTCGCGAAGTAGGCCTGCAACACGACGTCCCTTAAATGGTACAGCCGCGAAGTAGGCCTGCAAGAGTTCATGTGGTGTGTCGGGTTACAAATAGAACTTCACGCCGTGCGGCACAGGTACTGTGCGTTGAGAATTAAACTGGTGTCGTGTTACATAAGCGATGTTAGATTTCAGGCTAATTCAGGTAACTGATCACCTGTCATGTACATGAATGGATGCACAGATCATGACGTTATTGAAAGCGGGACAATACGTCATCAAAAGGTTAGGTCTACTGAACACCTGTGACGTCACATAGATGAATGGAGGAACAAATCATCACGTCATCGAAAGAGAAATAAAAGGTCATCAAAGTTTAGGTCAATTGATTACCTGCCATGTAGATGATTGAAAGAGGGATAATACGTCATCGGGGTATAGGGCTACTGGACAATGTGTCCACAGGAATATGTACATGCCGTTCTGCATGGGGCCGAATCCATGCAGCATTTTATTATCAATCCCAACTATGCCCAGACTCATCATATTCACATTTCAAGTTAAATACGACACTAACGTTCGGTCACTTGCAGTGTCATATACCAAAATAACCCTCATATTGTGCTGAATGCAAATATAACTCTTTATTCGAACAGTTTAAAGTAACGAGTATAATTACAGAAGCAAAGCTTCCATGCTGGCGTTGTCAGCAGAAGTCAATAAAGATAAAACACACACTGTTGAAATACAGTCATAAAAATACTTTTATTTCCCTGCTATACTATATATTTATTGTAATTCTCACAATCAAGCATGTTCAGAAGATTTCTCGTCAGTCTATATATTGATATATGGAAAAATCTTCAAGAAAATAGATTTCAATATAATTTTCATATCTAACATAGTGTACCTTGTAGCTAAGACTTTATATAATTTTTTGGAACTGAATTTCAACTGATTATGTGTGTTTTCTGTATTGAGTTCTGCTGACAGCGCATAGAAGCTTTGTTTCTATAATTATATTCTTTAATGTGATGATGAATGCAAATGGTCCCCCAATTTGACCAAAATGACCAGCGGTCTGGAAGTGATATGTACATCATATTTGGTTACCTATATCATACATTGAAACATTCCTTGTATCCTACTACTTTGATATCAATATAATCACATACTTACAAAAACAATGGTTGAAGGGGTCGTCAGCTGAAGTCCATTTGACAAGATCAATCATATGTTAAAAGTAGTAATAAGTCCGGCATTACAATGTTCACAAAATGAGATGTTAAATTATGAAGGCCTGATATTTTAAAAGTAATTTTACACATTCATCTTGTTGGTTGTCATTGTCAAAACTTTTGAAGGGTGTTCGCCTTGATCGAACTATTTTGCTATATAGGGAGCTAGGGTGCCGATGGGAATCCAAGACACCACAGGCCCGCAAAACAAGAGTTTTGGGGGTGTGGGCGGTGGTATTAGGGTGAAGTGTTGAAATATGGGGTCTCTATATATAACCCCATGCTTTATATAAATCCACATAAAGGTGTGAAACGGACTTTGGGTGAATCGAGAAATAAACGGTTTACCGCCAAACAAAATACATCAGCATATTCTACAAGTATCACTTTATATATTCCCGTCGTCAAATTGGTAAATTTGTGCAATTTTTTACCTTTGCCGGGCGATTCAAAATCCAACGTAATGTCCGTCCATCTAGGAACAGTTAGATTATGGCGGGCTTCGTTCTCAATTCTGATTGGTCAGTCACGACACGCCTTCGGCAAGAGAGGTCGCGCACTGATCAGCTGTCGCGACTGATCAATCAGAATTGAGAACGAAGCCCGCCATAATCTAACTGTTCCTAGATGGACGGACAGTTACGTTGGACTTTGAATCGCCCGGCAAAGGTCAAAAAAAGAATGTATTTTGTTTGGCGGTAAACCGTTTATTTCTCGATTCACCCAAAGTCCGTTTCACACCTTTATGTGGATTTATATAAAGCAAGGGGTTATATATAGAGACCCCATATTTCGACACTTCACCCTAATACCACCGCCCAACACCCCCAAAACTCTTGTTTTGCGGGCCTATGCAAGACACTATGTACAACGTGGTATCACCGGTCAGTAGTAGGGAGCACGCACCGAAGGGCCAATTGACCTCAAAAATTTGCATATGACCTCTGTGACGTCACAGCGACAGCCAATCAGAAGCGCGTATTTTGAGATGTGGGTGTGGCTATGTGTGTGCGCATGCGTGAGTTTTGGCGGGAAAGTTTTATGTTAATGAGGTCATTGGGTGCATTGGGACTATTCAAGATGGCGGCTTGTTTTTTCTAGGTTAGGGGTGGTCGGTTTCAAGATGGCGGCCGATTGCACTTGTTTGACCCTTCATTTGCATATTTTCAAGATGGCGGCTTGTTTTTTCTAGGTTAGGGGTGGTCGGATTCAAGATGGCGGCCTGTTTTTTGTAGGTCAAGTACACTTGCACTTGTTTCGCTCGTCCTCATTTGCCTATTTTCAAGATGGCGGCCTGTTTTTTCTAGGTTAGGGGTGGTCGGATTCAAGATGGCGGCCTGTTTTTTTGTAGGTCAAGAAAACTTGTTTGGACTTGTTTGCCCCTTCATTTGCATATTTTCAAGATGGCGGCCTGTTTTTTCTAGGTTAGGGGTGGTCGGATTCAAGATGGCGGCCTGTTTTTGTAGGTCAAGGTCACTTGCACTTGTTTCGCGCCTCATTTGCCTATTTTCAAGATGGCGGCCTGTTTTTTCTAGGTTAGGGGTGGTCGGATTCAAGATGGCGGCCTGTTTTTTTTTGTAGGTCAAGGTCAATTGCACTTGTTTCGCTCGTCCTCATTTGCCTATTTTCAAGATGGCGGCTTGTTTTTTCTAGGTTAGGGGTGGTCGGATTCAAGATGGCGGTCAATTGCACTTGTTTGACATGGGGTGAGACTTATACAATTTTCGGAACTTTTTTCCTTTTTTAATAGTCAAATAGCTCCAAAAACGTCTATTTCCATTCTTGCGCATGCGCAGAATGGTGATAGTTCAACCCACACCAGTCCATCAGATGGCCCTTCATCTCACCTTCACATTGATACCTCACTCGGCTCCATCGGACCACTAGGGGCGCCCCTAACATCAAAAAGGTTATTTTGCAGTTCGATAGCAAAACCTGGTGTGCGAGGATTATTTTTATTTTGCAGGTAGTGGGCCGAGTGAGGTGTCAAATTGAAGCTGACGTGAAATGTTTCAGATTGATACCTCACTCGACCCCATTGGGCCACTAGGGGCGCCTCTAACTCCAAAAAAAGGTGTTTGAAGATTACGCATGCGCAGAATGCTGATAGTTCAACCCACACCCAGTCTATCAGATGCGCCTTCACGTTACCTTCAATTTGATACCTCATTCGACCCGATTGCACCATTAGGGACGCCTCTAACCTCAAACAGGTTATTTTTGAACATTGATATTTTTCATATTATCTTTGCGCATGCGCAGAATTACCCTAATTCAAGCCCACACCCAGTCTATCAGATGCTCCTTCACGTTACCTTCAATTTAATACCTCACTCGACCCGATTGGACCACTAGGGACGCCTCTAACGCCAAAAAGGTTATTTTGCACATCGATATCAACATCTCGTGTACGAAGTTTGATTTTTTATTTTTTTTTTTTTTTTATTTTGGCGGTAGTGGATCGAGTGAGGTATCCAATTGAAGCTGACGTGAAATGCTTCACAATGATACCGGACTCGACCCGATTGGTCCACTAGGGGCACCTCTAAAGGTATTTTGAAGATTGATGTTGATTGATGTTGATATTGATGTTTGGCGTTAGGGCAGCCCCTAGTAGTCCAATCGGGTCGAGTGAGGTATCAATGTGAAGCATTTCACGTCAGCTTCAATATGATACCTCACTCGACCCGCTACCTCAAAAAAAATTTTTTGACTTTGTGTACGAAATTTTTTTTTGAAAATTTTTTTATTTTTTTTGGGGGAAAAAAAAAAAAAAGCATGATTGGAGCTAATGTTAAGTTGGGTGTGCTAATGAAAGAAGTTTCTCTTTCGGAAAGATGGGTTGGCCCTGAAAAGGGCCTTTGATAGTGTGATACGACACACTTTAAGCGCGGAATATTCGCCTCACTCCTCCTACATGTTTTCGACAAATGGGACATCTTATCTTGAAATGCACCTCTCCGGCGTCAACGCATCGGCATTGGGCTCCTTCACATGTGAGTTGGATCCAGCAATCCTTGCACATACACAGATGTCCACAGGGTAGAACCGCGTATAAGCTTTCTTCATTCGAGCAGATGCTACATTGTTTGATTTTTTCTTCATGATGTCGTAGTTTCTTTTGTCTGGCAATTTCCTCTTCCAATCCCGCCCTTGTGGTTTCCATTCCCAACATCGCTCCCCTCATGTCGATAATTTGTTCGTTGAGGCGTGATATTTCATCTGTGTGTCGGCATCGTGCTCTTGTTTCAGTGTCTGCAGTCGAAGTGGTGGTTGATGGAGGTCTAGTAGTTAACCATACACTGGCTAGTTCTCTATCACGGGTGTCGTCCTGGTTATCTTCTTGTTGTATGTCCTCCTCCATTCTGTTGTTGTTGTCTTGTTCACTTTCCCCGAGTTCTTCTTCTGTACTTGTTAACCTCGTTACATCTTCAAGAACGCGTTGAAAACTGGAGACAATAGCCATTCTGCCATCTTCTTCCCGGGTAATTATCTCGCTATGTTCTTCTTCTGTACCCCTATTCCTTGGATCTCTAGGTTGATGGGTAAATAAGGCTCATCGTCTTAAACTCATGATGTGTAGTTGTTAATAAATGTGTGAACATACGTTATTTATATTCGGCTGTGTGTGTGTATGTGTGTTTCAAGATGGTGGCTTGTTTTTTGTATGTTAGGGGTAGTCGGTTTTCAAGATGGTGGTCAAGGTCAATTTCACTTTCCCGATCCCCAGCATTCTACTTTCCCGATCCCCAGCCTTCATTTGCATATTTTCAAGATGTCGGCCTGTTTTTTGTAGGTTAGGGTAGTCGGTTTTCAAGATGGCGGCCTGTTATTTCCCTGAAAATATGCAAATGAGGTCTTTGGATTTTTGCCAAAATGGTGGCTTGTTGGTAGCAGGTGTGTTTCAAAATGGCGGCGGATGTGAGTGAGTGCAAAATCGGACGGCGTGAGTGCACGATAGATTGATCTACTGTATAGAGAGCTGTGTCACCATAGCCCAAGCATTAAAATTACCTATTATTTTTTCGATAAATCTTTATAATTTTTAGGGCACTATGATAACACTAACCCATAGTTTACACGTAATTTTTTTAATCAGGAAAATCAATTTATTTTCCATTGTACCTGGGTTTTTCATACTAACTTACACGAACCTTACGGTTTCAAAATGACTAAAATTAATAAATAATCACCTATTGTAACGTTAGACTGTTAAAAAAATTTACTACTATACACTCAATTGCCGCAGTTCAACTTGTAATAAAAATATGGGTGTGTTCACAATTATTATAAAATGACAAGCTGTTTAAAATTTGAAAACAAACACAGATATTTTGTCGTAAAAAAATCTAGCCTATAGTTAGAGTGTTGTCGCTCACGTCCGCGTCTTTTACACTATAAATAGCGCTCAGAATTTTTTAATTATTCACACTTGAGGACCCAGTCATGGAGCCACTACTCTGTACTGAAATCATGAGTATTGATACAGCAGACTTGTTCCCAAATGATGAGAATCAACTCCTGCCGGGTATAATTAATTTGGAAGAAGACGAACCGTGGATAGCGGAAATCATGAAGGAAATATTTCTACCTTCACCACCCCGGAATAATCCTGTAACTATTACTACAGATCCTGCAGCAACAACGAGTCACGACCTTGCAGCTCCATCTGATGTTAATCCAGCTGAAAAAATGGACGAGATTGATAGCCTGCTAGCAACGCTGTTGAAACAGGACGACGACAACAACACGGTACAAGAGGTTTCACCAGAGAAAAAAAAAGATTCAAGAAACACAGAAGAAGACCAAGATTTGAAGAGGGTAGATGATGCAAGACAAAACACAACTAGACTACAACAGCGGAAACAAAGAAAGGCTACAACACCCAACCGAATAACAGGGGAGAAGATCAACAAAATAGTGCTCAAAAAAAAAAAAACAATGCACTACCACGACGCCGCAAATTATGTCTGGGCCATTACAACTTCAACATTAGGATGCTACACCGAACGAAAAAGCGCATTATATATTCACTGTGTGGAGTGCGCGAATCCGTTTGCAAAGTATGCGGTAGGACCATGTGGACACCAGGCACTTTGTGAAATTTGCATTCACCGTCGAACCGGGATACCCACCTGTATACCGTTCCACAACACACCTGTACAGTGTCAATTACTATATGTAACCTGTCCTGTCTGTGATGCTAGGATATCGGCCCAATCAACGGAGTAAATGGCTATATTTACTACAGATTCCAAAGGTTTTTTTAAAAACCACCCATGTTTTCCGAAAGGGGACTTCTAACTATGCACAAAAAATTAAACACGAGAAATCACAGCCCTGTGTTCGTTGAAAATAAATTCCCCACGCTTATGAAAATAAATTTTTTCCTGCATACCGGGGTTTAAAAGTTTTATAAAGGCCATTATACCCTTGGCCTGTAATATTAAATTAATGACATAACCCCCACGCTTATCAAAATAAATTTTCCTACCCCTTATACCGGATTTATCTTCGAGACGAAATATCAGCCTGTATATCAACGCAAGACACTGGTATAACGAATTTATCACATTGAAGAGCTATTTTTCTGGTTGGTTTAACATATATTACCAACTCAAAAGAAAAACAGGCATAACTCAACGTTGAACAACGACAACGTAAGACATCGTGAGTCGGACAGGCAGCTTCGATCTCTTTTCGATCTGTTCCGCGATGAACAATAAACTGGATGAAATACTTAGCTGACATTCTGACGTTCCTGTTTATGCGGCATATAAAGCTTTGGATGATAATTTATTTCTTATCTTCATCCGCAAATACACAATTTGCCTCGCACAACTTGTTCCAGTAGCGGAACTCGCCCATACAAACTCGCGCAGACAAATTCGCCTGAAACAGGCTTTGCCTGCAGGTGTTGCACGCGAGTCCTTGACCGCGTTGGTATATGGGCACGCGCGTTCTTCACAGCATTGGTATACGAGAATTCTGAATTGGTATACCAACGGTGGATAACGAATACGGTCTAATGCACTATGGTAATTAACCAATCAAAACCCTACAATTTACTCTGAAATGTGATAAATAAAGATATTCGTTCTCACAAGAACGGTTGATAGTGGACAGGCATTGTTTTTTTTATGTAGTTTGCTAATAAAAATTAAAAGGAAATGTAGGCCATCTGTGCTTTCATGTGCTAAGTTAAAATGTATAGCATTGTAATGTAACTGAGTAAACCCATCAGATGTGTGTACTTTATATTCTGGCTTGACAAACGATGTTATGGTCAGCCCATTCTACTCTAGGACTCTAATTAATATGTAAATTTGTTAAATGCCGCTTGCCGGTGTTTGCTTCGCAGGCGTCATCAAAACCTTTTTTTTTTTGTGATTTTTTCCTTTGTATATCAGATTTCCTGCAAATCATTTATTGTGTCAATTGCTAAGGTGTGTATTTAACACCACGCCGCTCTGACTATTCACTTGCATACAACTACCTAAACAAAGTACAAACAATTAACCTATGTTTTTGTTTTCTAACCGGGAGCCCTCCGTTCAAATGCCACGGAGGTTTCGAGTTATTGTAATGTTCTTATTGTATCTGTATATAGGTGTTTTTTCTTCTGCGTCTTTGTTTTGTATATATGTCTATCTTTGAGAAATGGGTGTATTTTATTACCTTATCTTGCATTTTGAAACTGGATTTATTCATTAATTTAAACCTAAAATCCCCAATGGATGACTGTGAATGTAATGAAGATTTTCCATTCCCTGGCCCAACATGGCTCCCACCGTTCTCCAATGAAAACATTCTCCCGGTAGAATTTGAATTAAACTCCGTCACTCATTCCGAAATAGACCTTTCATTTCTAAGCAACAAATGTTTCAATCCAATCGAATTAAATGATTTAGATCATTGTAAAACGCATACAGATGACAATGAATATGAAATTTCTCACTGGCAGAATATTAACTCCCATCAGTCCAACTATTTTACGGAAACATCTTTTGCAGAAGAGCCAGAAGTAAACAACGCAAATAACAGTGGGTCTTTATCGTGTTTACACCTAAATGCTAGGAGTCTAAGAAAACATTTTTCTGAAATTACTGGATTCA